>JAGWCC010001581.1:0-31397 GCA_022651775.1 Drusus annulatus | reverse complement strand
ATAGGCTGAAAGTTAAATTCACGCAATAAAATACGCCAGAAAGACGAAACCCCAAAAATAGTCACCACGGCATAAATAGAAAAAGTAATGGACGCAGCACTGGCACCAGATTGAGCAAGTGCACGAAGGGGGTACCACATAACGCCCCAAACAAAAGCAATTAAAATAGTGGAAAGTATGGCGTTAAATTTGTTGATAGTGGGTTTCATGGTGATGTTTAGTGGTGCGGATTTTAAATGTGATGAATGGAGTTTTGTTTGGGTGGTGTGCTCAATATCTGTCTGTTTGGTTATTTTTGGTTATTGTTTTGACTGATGATTTAGATTTATTAATATTTATTTTTATTGAAAATAAATTTGAAAATTTGCACCCCGCAAATGAAATCAAAAACTGAATAAAAATATTAAAATATAATAAATTATCAAAACAATAATTAAATCAAACCATGCATTAGGTATATGCGGAACAGGTAAATAAGAAGCCTCATGGGGTATTTCCAAATAACCCCCAATCAAAGAAATTAAAATAAATGGTATAAAGAAAATTATTTTGAAAATTTCATCAATACGACCAGATGTGTATTGCGGCATAATTTCAGACAGCATTCCTCCAAATAAACCAATAAAAAACATGACTAAAAAAATACCGACCAACCAAAAACTTATTACAAAAGATCTTTTTACAATAATTGTAATATACATTATTTTAAAACTCCATTTTGAAAATTATGCAAGTATATTTTTGTGAAAAACTTTTGAGGTGTGGTAAAAATATTTTTCATCTCTCAATACGCTCAGTGATTGGATTGCGCACCTTCATGTGTTTTAATATTCGTTATAAATTGGTTACAAAACAGATCTCATCTGTCTGATCAAAATTTAAAATCTATTGTATTGAGAGCCACTTGTGAATAAATTACTGCAAAAACTACAGCCTTATCCATTTGAACGTTTGCGTGAATTAATGCACGATGTTCAGGCACCCGCACATCTTACGCCAATTATGTTACATATTGGAGAGCCAAAACACCCAACACCAAAAATAATTACAGATGCGCTGATTGAGCACATTGACCGTATGGCAAACTATCCAGCCACTTTGGGACTGAGTGCTCTTAGAACATCTTGTAGTGAATGGCTGCGCCGTCGTTATCAGGTCAAAGTCAATCCAGATAACCAGATTTTGCCTGTGAGTGGCAGCAGAGAAGCGCTGTTTTCTTTTGTGCGAAGCAGCTTAAATCCGACAAAAACCAATCCTAATCCAGTGGCGATTTCTCCCAATCCGTTTTATCAAATATATGAAGGGGCTACTTTGCTTGCTGGTGGCGAACCTTATTATGTGAACTGTGCCGCACCACATTTTATGCCTGACTATCGAGCCATTCCTGCAGAAATATGGAAGCGCACCCAGCTGGTTTTTATCTGCTCTCCAGGAAATCCGACTGGGGCGGTGATGAAGTTGTTTGATTATCAGCAACTATTTGCTTTGCAGGAAAAATATGATTTCATCATTGCTGCGGATGAATGTTATTCTGAAATTTACTTTGAAGAACCGCCAATGGGGATTCTTCAGGCAGCCCAAAGCTTAGGACGCAGTTTTGAAAATATTGTGATGTTTACCAGTCTATCCAAACGCTCAAATGTGCCCGGATTACGCTCAGGCTTTGTGGCAGGAGATGCAAAAATCCTCAAAGATTTTTTACGTTACAGAACCTACCATGGCTCTGCCATGAGTGAACCTATTCAATATGCAAGCATTGCTGCGTGGGGAGATGAGCGGCATGTGCTTGAAAATAGGGCGCTGTATCAGGAAAAATTTGACACGATTTTACCAATATTGTTGCGTAAATATGAAGTCAATGTGCCAGAAGCTTCTTTTTATCTGTGGCTGAAAGTTCCCGATGGGGATGATATTGCTTTTGCTAAAAAACTTTGGCAACAACAAGCCATTCAAGTGTTACTGTGAAGCTTTTTATCTAGAGATACGGTAAAAGGCAATGCTGGAAAAGGGTATATAAGAATTGCCTTGGTTGCGAGTGTGGATGAATGTGTGGAAGCTGCAAAAAGACTGATTTTGGTGAGTTGATGCAAATAATCTGGACATTAGAGGTGGTCAGCAAATTTCAGGCAGCCTTAATGAGTTGACTGAAAAAGCCACTTTTGTAAAACACATTGGTTCCTATCCTATTACTTTGATTTAGAATTAAATTTTCATGTAGATAGTAATGTAATTCGATCTACAATTTATATTGGTGGCTACCAATACGGTGATGTTTCGAATTTTAGCCCATGAATTTGTCTTAACAGCACAAAAGGAAACAAATAATTAAAACCAAATGGCTTGCTGTCCCGCCATTCAAAAATTTATCTAATGAGCAAAAAAATTAGCTGGAGCCGATGGTTCATAAAAGAAAATTAATAAAATACTGAGTATAAAAATGATTATAGGAATAAGGAAGAGATTATCGTTTAATTTAGGATTAATTTTTTGCCTATTATCTAGCTTCCTGTATAGGATAACTGAAACAATCATCCCAATGATTCCAAAAACAACATTTCGATAAACGAATAGAAGTAATTCCATGAAGTCTCTTTCCATATTTTTCAACATATTAACATATTTATCCAAGATAGGAAGGTTAGAAATAAAGATAGACAGTGTACTAGGCAGAAGAGTCTTCACCAGTACTAAATTTATTAGAAATCAATTCAGATCTAATCATGCGTCACGTTCCCTATATATCGCAATGAATCATCAATCATTTTTTATAAAAAACAAAAAGGCTTTCCGTTTATGGAGGCTTTCTTGTTTTTGTTTCACCTAAGCTTTGGCATCTTATTGAACAACCCACTTGATTGCGCATTAATACTTGCCCTTTATTTGATTTTACGTTTATTTCTACACAGATGAGCTTTGGTATAGCCTCTGGTCGAGCTTAATTTTAAAGTTGCATCAAAGCTTAAACTAAATTATGCTTGCTTTCATTATGACAAACGTAAAACCTCATTTAGAGCCTGTAGAGACCACAGACTACTTACGCTTCATTCCGCCTACCTTACACAAGGAGGCTAAGGATTTTGTGGTTTATGTAGCCTGTAAACCTTTGAAAAAACCTAAACGCTGTCCAAACTGTGGTTCACACTCTTTCCGTACTGAACCAAGACGTAAACAAAACAAATTGATTCAATATTGTTGCAGAAGCTGTAATAAACCCTTCTGTGCAGTTACTGGCACGCCTTTGATGCGTGTTCATAGTCATGATGAATGGGAAGACGTAGCAGTGTTTATGCTTGCAGGGGTTTATGACAAAGAAGCTCGTATGAAAATTGGTACATACATGCAATTTATTATTAGGGAACGAGCCTTAGAAATTGTCATGAAAGAAGATTTTCCTAATCTGTATCAATGGTGGCTGCTTTTTCGTTACCAGACAGGGACGCCCATTGTCGAGATGCTCCCTCAAGTGAAAGTGCAATGTGATCAATTTCAAGTGTGGCTTCAGAATTTATTGAATCCAATAGTCGTAGTTTGTCCTAGATGTCAAGGCCAAAATTGCTATCTTGAGACATCACAAAATAAAAATAAGGCAAGTTACAAATGTAGAACATGTAGACACAAGAAATTTAGCCTTTTAACACCAACACGCTTTAAAGAAATCAAGCTTACATCAGAATTATCAGGTATTTTTGATTTGATACTCAATGGTGCTTGTGGCTCAGACATCATAGCCAAAAGAAATACTCAAAGCGATGAAGTAAATATATGGCGCACTAAATTCATGGCTCAGCTACGTGATTTAAATTTAATTTTATTGGCAGATTGGATTGAATGGAAACGCTATTGTCGTTTTAGGCAGACTAAAAAAGAGCAGAAAGAATTGGAAAAATTAAAAAAACAGACACAAAATAAATTGAAAATTCCATCTAGGCCAATTTAAGACAGCTAAATTTATATTTGTTTACATCAATCTATTTATTCTTGTATCATGCCTTATATTATAATTTGGCATATTTAAGTGTATGCTTATTTACAAACCAAGGAATGCCATGTCCCGTACCCTCAGTCTGTCTACAGAAGCATTTGATGCCGAGCTCTATAGTCCTGTGAAGCTTGCTGGGACAGAAGTGGTTAACGAACTTTTTGCCTATTCACTAATAATTAAAACCCCCGATAAAAATAACCTCAGCATGACACTGCAAGATGCCTGTGCCTCTGCAGATTTAACCAGCTGGTTGGGTAAGAGCATACAAGTCGGCTTGCAGTTGGATGGTAAAAGTATTGAGTTAAATGAGGTTGTGGACACCATTCGACGCTTTTGGCAACAACACGTAGGGCAAGGTACGCGCTACATCAGTGGCGTCATTACAAGGGCTGGGTTCCTCTATGAACAGGGGCGTTCCAGCTACTACGCGGTGACCATAGAGCCAAAGCTCAGTGAGGCAACGCTAAGCAGTGATTACCGCATATTTCAGGATAAAACCGTGATTGAAGTGTTGCGTGAAGTGTTAGAGCCTTATGCCCTCTCTGTAGCGTGGCGATTGCTTGAACAAGACCAAGCGCATCGATACCCAAAGCGAGATTATTCTGTTCAATATGGGGAGACACCATACCAATTTTTTGCTCGTCTCTGTTCAGAATGGGGGATTAATTTTTGGTTTGAACACAGTCAAGAAACGCATACCTTGGTTTTATCAGATGATGAGCAAGGTCATAAGCCCAATCTAAGTGAAGCGTATCATAAAGTTGCTTACTATCCCCCAAAGCATAAAACCACTGAAGAATATCTACACGAGTTCAATTTAACGGCTCAGATGGTATCCTCCGCCTATTCAGCATCAGATTATGACTATACCAATCCCAGTGCCAATTTATACAAAAAAGCCCAGAATCAACAGCCCTATCCTGAATCAGACCTCAGCAACAAAACCCCACAAAACAAACAAAGTACCGCCGTTAAAAACATCCTCGCTGAATCACTCGAAATCTACCAATTTGCTGCCGATGTCACCCAACCAGAAGCTGGCCCCGCATTTGCGTCCAATGAGCCTATTTTAGAGCAACAGCTTAGAAATAAATGGAATTTAGAGCGTCTGCAGCAACACCATTTCGAGGCTCAAGCGGTGGGAAACATCAGAGGTTTGGCAACAGGACACCGCTTTACCTTAGCGCAGCACCCAAGCAAACAAGCCAATCGCAGTTGGGTGATTCGAAGCAGCACCCTCACCGTCATGGATTTAGCCGAAGAAACCCAGCGTTCAGAAAACCCCAGTCTCTCAAACAGGGCAACCAGCCAAAATGACCTTACCAATCAACAATGGTTGGTTGAATGTGCGTTAGATTTAATCCCCAGCAACATCGTCATTCGCGCCCCATTTATCCAAAAACCCAAAGGCAGCTTACAAACTGCTTTAGTGGTGGGGGAAGAAAAAAACAGCATCCAGACCGATAAGTATGGGCGCATTAAAGTGCAGTTTTTTTGGGATAGGTATGGCACCAAAGATGAGAACTCTTCCCTTTGGGTACGTGTGAATGAACCTTGGGCGGTAAACCAAATGGGGGCAGTATTTACCCCCAGAATTGGACAGGAAGTTCTCATCGACTTCATCAATAATGACCCAGACTTGCCCGTTTGTATTGGTAAAGTAAATAATGGCCAAAACCTGCCGCCATGGAAACTCACTGAAAACCAAGCCTTAAGTGGTTTTAGAAGCCGAGAACTAGGCGAGAGACAAGCTGGAAACAGTGCATCGGGCAGAAGCAATCATCTGATTTTTGATGACAGCGAGGGGCACATCCAATCGCAGCTTAAAAGTGACCATGCCCACAGCAGTGTGTCATTGGGCGATATTTACCGTGTCCACAGCAATAAGGGACGGGAGGAAGGACGGGGTCAGGGCTTTGAAGTTCGATCTGATGACTGGGGTGCAGCACGCGCAGCCAAAGGCATGTATCTTAGTACCTTTGCCCGAGACGCAGCAGAGAGCACCACCATGGATGCGTATGAGGCGCAGAAGCTGCTAGAAGAAGCCAAGCAACTGGTGAAGCAACTCTCTAAACTGGCAGGGCAACATCAAGCTGAGCTTCTCACTGCTGAAAACCCATTAGATGGGATGGTCAAAGCCACTGCCAGTGATCTGCCCAAACATCCACAGGCGAGTAATAGCAATGGTGATGAGCGTGATTCATTCTTAGATTCAATCGGGGATGCCACAAACAGTGGCTTAAGTGACCACACCACCTACGCCTCAATCCTACCCAGCAACCTACCCAAAGCCATTCAAGCCCAAGCCACAGAATCCATCTTAAAACACATTGCAGCCCAAGAAATTGTACCGCCCATTGCACCCATCAACCCACTCAGTAACCCCGAAACAGCCCATGCCAACGATGTGGGCAATCAACTGTCCAATTACCACAACGATCTGAGCCTGTTTAATCAGCAACAACAAAAATATGAACAAAACCTGCCAGAGAGAGCCAAGCAAAAGCTAGAAGAAATCAGCCAGTTAGATGGCACAGAAAAGCAAGACAAACTCTTGCATGACCAAGGCATCCAACAGATATTTAGCCAGCTTAAAACCAACAATAAAAGCCATGAACAGCTTCAAAAAGAAGTAGAAGATTATTCCCCTTCTGGTTTTAGTGAACCTGTGCTGGTGGTTGCCGCTGATGCAGGGCTGGCATTAGTGACCCCACAAACCATTCAAGCATACTCTGGCAAACAGCACAGCATCAGCACGGGTGGGGATTTAAATGTTACAACAGGTCAATCTTGGCTTGCCAGTATTGGCGAAAAACTGAGTTTCTTTGTATATCAAGGGATAAAAATATTCAGTGGTAAAGGCAAAATAGAGATTCAAGCACAGAACAACAATCTTGAGTTGATTGCGGATAAAACCCTTAAAATCATCAGTGCCAATGACCGTATAGAAATAGCGGCAGAGAAAGAAATATTAATCACCTGTAGTGGGGCTTATATTCGCCTAAAGGATGGGAATATAGAGATTCATGCGCCTGGGAAGGTGGAGCATAAAGCAGCAGAGCATCCCCTTATGGGGCCAGCTTCTCTTGATTATGAATTCATGTCTTACAATCCGAGTAATGATGAGCTATTTGTACTTAGAGATAAAAATACAGGTGAACCCATTACTGGTTTTCCCTTTAGAATTGAATGGGACAATGGGGATGTTATTTATGGCACATCCAATGAGCGAGGGGAAACTATACGGATAGGCACAGGCAAGAGTGCGATGCCATTTGATGTTTTTCGAGATGAGCGTTAATCAATTATTTTATAAAAATATTGCAGAACAAAAGGAATAAAACTATGGGTGCAGGCAACGACAAGATAGGCAACAAACAAAAAGGTCAGCCTATCAATAACAAAGAACCAAGTAATCCAACAGAAGGCTCAAAAGTCGATATTTTGATTTCCCCACTCATCATCAACGTGTTTTTTGATGGTACCCGCAATAATATGCACAATTCCGCATCAGGGCGAGAAAAAGGTTCTACCACCACACATAAAGATGTCAGCTATCAGAACTACTATTCTAATGTGGCGCTCTTGTATATGGCTTTCAAAGAAACCAAAACCAAAAAACGCATATATATAGAAGGCTCAGGTTCCGCTAAAGGTAAAAAAGACGACACCGACGGGCTGGCGTTTTCAGAGGGCCCCACTGGGGTAGAAGAGCGAATTAAAGATGCTTTTCAGCAAGTAGAGGATGCTAGGAAAAAAGCCAAAGCCAACCAGATTATCTTCAACCTATTTGGCTTTAGCCGCGGTTCCTTTTTTGCCCGCCATTTTTGTCATTTAGTCAAAACCGCACCAGAAAAATATGGCTTAAAGCTAGCCAAAGGGCAAATGAGTATTAACTTTATGGGGCTGTTTGACACCGTCTCTTCCGCAGGGAAGGTGCATGACAACGATGTCAAAGAATTTAAACTGAATATTGGCAAAGCCCACGGCATCAGAAAAATAGTCCACATTACCGCCCAAAACGAATACCGCAATCACTTTCCACTGACCCGAGTCAATACTGCCGTGAGTGATAAAAAAGCCTTTGAATGCAGTTTGCCCGGCGCACATTCAGATATAGGTGGAGGCTATGGAGAATCTTCCAAGGAGGCGCAGTATCTCAGTCGATTCCAACTAAAAGCCGGGATGCCCGTTTCGGCTAAGGCGGGCGAAATAGACTGGCTCTGGTTTAAAAACAAAGGCTACTATAAGGGCGAACCTAAAGCCGACATAAACAGTGCGCCCCATCAAAGAAAAACCTATGGTCAGTTTGCCCTGATGGCTTATCGCGCTTCATCATGGATGTTTCATGACGTTTATGCCAATAGATCGTTGACCTATGATTACCAATTTATCCCCTTAGAAATTATGCGCGATATTGCCATCACACAAGCCAACTGCACTTTTGATAGTAAAGGAAGCGCTTCTGCCAATAGAGGCATTGCCTTAGTCAAACAAAAACCCAAAGAAGGTGGTACATCGGTACTGGAGAAGTTTCGCAATCATGCCTACGCAGAAATCATGAAGAACTACACCAAAACAGGCCTAGATTTTAAAATAGAAGCTTCTGATGCATTAACCCCCACAGAATGCCAAGAACTATATAATAAATACATCCACAATTCATTAAATCCAGAAGACGTTGCCAATGGCAGCGATGGTAAAAATAAAGGCCCCAAACGCATCATTATTAATGACAATGTTTAAGCCCCCGCAGCGAAGGAAACTGTGTTGAAAAAATATCTGATCCCTGTGGTTTTACTGAGTGTGATCCTGATCACCTTCATCATTTATAAGGCTTTTATGACAACAATTACAACAAACGCCCTGACCAACGAATTTAAATATCATGTAGAGATTGGCCACCCTAATGAATATACCTCAGTTTACGAGAGGGGTAATAGCTATTTGATGGATGCCAAAGGAGAACCGTTGATCTATTTCGGTGGTTTGACTACGGCAAGTAATGACTGGGGTTCTGGTTCTCAGAACACGCTTTTGTCTGGAGTCAATCTCTTGCCCGCAGGCATTAAGGTACGCTGGTTTTCTGTTGAAGAAAATCAGTTTTGGGAGGGCGAATATCGGTTTGATCGGGAGCAGCTTGCCAAACTGTTTGAAACTGAAACTTGGGATGTGATTGACCAAGAAAAACTGGTTTATAACCGAGCAACGTTTATTGTTTATGTGGTGCCCGGAGGCTTGGTGACGGTATGGGTTTGGGGGGCAGGACAACAAAAAATTTTAGCCCAGTTTCAAGCTAAAAAAACCGATATGGATTGGGGGGAGTTTGATCAATACACACTTGCTACGCCAATAAAATATGCCACCCGAGAGGATTTTGTCAGTGAGACAATTGCCGAATCATATACCCCTGAGAGTACCCGAGCAGAAATCAAAGCGGGCACCTTACCTGTAGATTCTGCACCATGGAAACGACGGATGTGGACTTATTCATGGGGATTGACGGTGAGTGAGCCTTTTAAGGTCAAAGATTATTTAGGTTGGTACATCAATGGCGAGCGTTATTACACCTATGCAGATGATGCCCTTAAAAACAGATTCCGACCGATGCCCTATTTCTTTTCTGTGTACATAGAAAAACCAGACAAAACACTGGAACACTTTGATATAGAGCTAAAAGAAGCCGAAGTGATGGCAGTATTTAACAAACTCAGTGGTTCACTAGGCACAGAACCAACAGAGTTTTATTTTGAGCTTGCAGAAGATCGGCAAACGGGCGCGGTGTATCTAAAAAACCAGACCGATAAAATCAAACTCACCGCTGAAATATCCTTACAGGATTTATACAATCAACCTTAATTCTTTCAGGCAGCCTTAATATCACTTAAATTATGCGGTAAAAATGAGTGAATCAGGCTTGTCTGATAGTGAAGTCATGTCTCTTTATGGGAAATATATTCATAATTCCTTGCAAACCGGGGATATAGCAAATCAGGGGGGCGATGGTACCGAAGGTCGGTACAATAAAGTGCTGGTGAATGGCAAACCTGATTATATGCAACCAAAACGAATCATCATCAGTGATTTAACGGGCAAACTGGAATAGCATCAATATGACTTTTATTCGCAAAATAAATAATATAAAAAAACCCTGTTTTACTTTGGCTCTTTTTATATTGCTTGGTGTACTGATTTACTTCTATGGAAACTCAATTATGGCTTTAAAAGAATATAAATACGATGTTTATGTGGGCGTTCCTTATGGTTATCCAATGACTACAGTCAGTGATGAAACCTACATCATAGGCAGTGATCGAGAACCGACTATGTATTTTGGTCGAGGCGGAGGGGGCAACTCTTTGGGGAGTGGGACAAATACTACAGGCGATTCAAGCGGTGCTTTTCCTTATGGGATTAAAATACGCTGGTTCTCTGTGGTAGAAAATCAATTTTGGGAAGGCAGTCATCAGTTCAACCACGAACAGCTGACTGAATTATTTAACCAACGTTTTAAAAATGTGATGTACCAAGATGAAGACACCTTTGCTCCCAGTTTTATTGTCAATTTATTGCCCAATGGTTTGGTTAAAATCTGGCTGGATAAAGGAGCCAATCAGTTTTTAATTGCTGAGTTTCAAGCAGAGAAAACGGATATGGACTGGAAAGAATTCTCTTTACCTGCTTTTGGGCCTCTTTGGAAAGATTATAACCGTACGGAATGGCTTGCTGAGATACTAGCCTCTGACAATAGTAAAAAAATACGTGAATCTGTTGAAGAGATGAAAAAAAATCATGGTGTGGTTGATGTGTCACCATGGAAGCAACGCATGATGACTTATCCGTGGACATTGACGATTAATCAGCCCTTTGCCATCAAGGATTATGTGACACGATACCTTAATGGGGAACGCTATTACACTTATAAAGAAGCGCCAGTAAAATCAGGCACACTTAGACCCATGCCCTATCACTTCTTTGTGTATGTAGAAGATGCTGATAAAAAGCTAAATCGCTTTGAGGTTGAGCTACCGCCAGAAGAAGTGATGGCAGCTTTTAGAAAACTCAGTGGTCAGTTTGGATTAGAAAAAACCGAGCTTCATTTTGAATTTGCTGAAGATTTGAAAAGTGCTGATGTGTATTTAAAAAATGACACAGAAAAAATTACACTGACTCCTGAAATTGGACTAATGGATTTATATAGAAAATAAGTGTTACTGTTTATGTTTGGTTTTGAACCCAAATTTTGGAACTGTTTATTGAGTTGCATTTTGCAACCTACTATACATTCAATACATTCGACACAATAGAAATACTGGTAAATTGTTTTAGATGGTGTGTTTCATAAGGAGACTTTTAAATGACAGAAAGATCTGAAGCCAGTGTCAGTAATACAAGCCTAAAAATACACCACACTCTTGATGGTAAAATGAGAATCAAAAGTGGGGGTATTTTAGAACTTTACGGAGCATGTACTGAAAGAATCACCATTGAGGGGGATGGGCTTGCCAACCTTCATGGAACCTGCCACAAAGAGGTGATTATTGAAAAAGGCACATTAAACCTATTTCAAAGTGGTTTGATTGAAGGAGAGATTAAATTAAGCGACGTCGCCAATATTCATGGAACCTGCAATCAAAACATCACGATTGAAGCAGGCGTCTTGAATTTACACCCCACAGGCATTGTCAAGGGCGACATTATTGTGACAATGGGGGTTGCCAACATATTTGGTACTTGTATGCAAAACATCATTGTTGCTGGCGGAACACTCAACATGCAAGGAACTGTGCTTGGTCAGATAATTAAATGAGACCAAGAGTGCTTCAGATCAGGCAAATATAGTGTGAGTCTCACAGCAGTGTGGGTTGGTTCCTTCTACTCAGAGGTGTTGATTATTATCTGGAACCAGCGTTTAAAATCCGCTGCTTGTTGCCAAAAGCAGAAGTGAAGCCCATTGAAATAAAAATGGATTAATGTTTGGCAATGCACAACGAAAATCCCCCCCCACATTCTTAAAATTAGTGGGGGTTTTATCTTGTGGCAGTTGCTTGATGTGCATTAACACAAAGTTGCATCGCGCCTTGAGTTTCTTTGATAAAAAGGTGATAATTCCCACCTTTATTCTCTAGAAAAAGTCCTTTATTTATTATGGATTTAAGTCAGTATGCACTGATTATTGTCGCCACGGTTTTGGTTGACAATGTGGTGCTTAGTCGAATTTTAGGTTTGTGCCCATTTATGGGTGTCTCAAAAAGTGTTTCTAGTTCAATAGGTTTGGGCTTGGCAACGGCTTTTGTGTTGACTCTCGCCTGTGGTGCTGCGTATCTTGTCAATCAACTTTTAGTGCTGTTTGACTTAACTTTTTTTTACACCTTATCTTTTATCTTGGTGATTGCTGCGGTGGTGCAGTTTATTGAAATGATGATGCGTAAAACCAATCCTGAGCTTTATCAGGTGCTGGGCATCTATTTGCCATTAATTACCACCAACTGTGCCGTTTTAGGTGTGCCTTTACTGACCGTACAAGAAGATTTAAATTTTGTTGGCTCGCTTTTATTTGGTTTTGGCTCTGCGATGGGTTTTGCTTTGGTATTGGTTTTGTTTGGCGCGATTCGAGAACGCCTTGAAGGCGCAGATATTCCTGCCAGTTTTCAAGGCGCTGCCATTGGTTTGATCACGGCAGGATTGATGAGCTTGGCGTTTATGGGTTTTGGAGGATTGGCTAGATGAGTATTCTCTTTGCCGTTCTCTTTATGCTGATATTAGCCACGCTGCTTGGTGCTATTTTAGGTGCAGGTGCCGCAAAATTTAAAGTTGAAGGCAACCCATTGGCTGAAACAATTAATCAGTTACTGCCACAAACCCAATGTGGGCAATGTGGTTTTGCAGGTTGTAAACCCTACGCTGCAGCACTTGCTGATGGAGAAGCCCCGGTTAATTTATGTCCACCAGGAGGGATTGAGGGTATCGAAAAATTGGCGAATGCTTTGGGTGTGGACAGCATTCCTTTTGATGCAAATGTGGTGGTGAATAAGCCTAAAATGCTTGCGGTGATTGATGAAAATAGCTGCATTGGCTGTACTTTGTGCATTCAGGCGTGTCCTGTTGATGCGATTTTAGGTTCTGCCAAACACATGCATACTGTGATTGCAAGTGAATGTACGGGGTGTGAGCTGTGTATTGTGCCTTGTCCTGTAGATTGTATTGACATGCAGCAGGTAAAACCTTCGGTGATTACTTGGATTTACCCTTTACCCTCATTGAACCCTCAAAATAATTCTATTTCAGCGTCGCGCCTATCTGCTGCAAAGATGGTTTTAGGAGAAATGGTTTGATGAATGATGCGCCATTTCATTTAATTGGTGGTGTTCATCCACCAGAATTTAAAACCCTCTCTAATCAATCAAATATTGAAGTGGCTCCTCTTGCCCTTGTCCTACAGATTGCTTTGCAACAAAGCAGAGGCGTGGCAGCATTGCCCTGTGTCAAAGTAGGGGAACGTGTTCTTGCTAATCAGGTGATTGCAACATCTCAAGGTCCCATCAGTGTGGCGCTTCATGCGCCTGCATCTGGTGTAATTGAGGCTATTTTAGATGTGCCCTCTTTACATCCCTCTAAGCTGCCTGAAAGGGTTTTGCAGTTAAAAACAGATGCTGTTCAAGCAGATGTGGCATTGACTCCACTCCAGAATTGGAAACATCAGCCAAAAGAGGATGTTTTGGCTTTTTTGCAAAAAATGGGCATTGTGGGTTTGGGCGGGGCAATGTTTCCCTCGCACATCAAATTAGGTTCATCTGATGTCCAACGTTTGATTTTGAATGGTGCTGAGTGCGAGCCATTCATTACTTGTGACGATCGTTTGATGCGTGAGCATGTAGTGGAAATTCTAGCTGGTGCAAAAATTCTGGCGCATTTGCTGGATGTACACGAAATTCTGATTGGGATTGAAGACAATAAACCTGAGGCCATTGAGCTGTTTACCCAGCAAGCAGCAAAAGAAGCCGATCTATTCATTAAGGTTTTTGTTCTGCCCACTAAATACCCCAGTGGCAGTTTGAAACAATTGATTTATTTGCTTACGGGCAAAATGCTGGCATCTGGTCTGTTGCCAAACAGTATTGGGGTACAGGTGTTTAATGTAGGTACGACTTTTGCTGTGTTTGAAGCCATTGAAAAAGGGCAGCCTTTGGTTCGCCGTGTGGTGACACTCACTGGTGATGTGGCAAAACCGCATAATGTTTGGGCTTTGATTGGCACACCGATTGAGTTTTTGATGCAACACGCAAAAATAAGCCAGCAGTCCAAAAGCGTCATTGTCGGTGGGCCAATGATGGGGGAGGAAACCTTTGAGCTTTCTATTGGCATCACTAAAGGCACCAATGCACTGATTGCCAAAAGCCCAGCGTTGTTCAGGCAGCCTCCTGTTTCATCTCCTTGTATTCGTTGTGGTCAATGTGCCCAAGCGTGTCCGCAGCAGTTACAGCCTATGGACATGTTCTGGCTCAGTAAGCGCCATGATTTTGAAAAAATAAAAAACTATTCTGTGCTTGATTGCATTGAATGTGGTGCGTGTGATTTTGTCTGCCCTAGCCATATTAGGCTGGTGGATTATTTTAAACATGCCAAAACGCAAATTCAAAGAATCGCACGTGAAGATTTAGCCGCTAAAAATGCGCTTGCCCGTAATGAGTTTAGACTGTTCCGTCTTGAGCGAGAAAAAGCAGAGAAGGCTGAGCGGATTGCCAAAATGAATGCAAAAGCAAAAGAAGACATCGCAGCTAAGGCGCAAAATGCTGTTGTTGATAAAGCCTCGGATATAAAAACTGAAGTAAATCATGATGAGGATGAGCAACGCTCCGCTATTGCGGAAGTTATGGCTAGAGTGGCAGCAAAAAAAGTGGAACAGACAGCGACTGAGTCAAAGCAGACAGTAGAAGCTGTGACCATTTTGAAAATTGAAAATATCGTATTGAAAGAAGAATCTGAAATTAAAGAAAATGCAGATGTTGCCCAAACCTACGCCCCGATACCTGATGATGTAAAAAGTGCTGCCATTGCCGCTGCGATGGCACGAGCCATGGCTAAAAAAACAGCAAAAAATCATCAGGCGGTGACATCTACGCCTGCAGATAAAGGTCAGGATTTATAAATGTTTATTTCTCATACAGCGCCTAAACCTTCGTTAACCCGAATGATGCTGTGGGTTTTGGTGGCACTCTTGCCTGCTATTTTTACTCAAATATATTTTTGGGGCAATGCTGTATGGTTGCAGCTTGCTTTGGGTACGCTGACGGCTTTGGTGATTGAAATCATCTGTTTGAAGCTGGCTAAAAAACCAGTATTTTTTCATTTAAAAGATGGCACCGCAGTTTTAACTGCATGGCTCATTGCCCTCTCTATTGCCCCATTTGCACCTTGGTTTGTGATTGTGGTAGGCACCTCTTTGGCATTGATTTTAGCGAAGCATGTTTATGGTGGCATGGGGCAAAACATATTCAATCCTGCCATGGTGGGATTTGCGATTGTGATTGTGGCGTTTCCAAGTCAGATGGGGCTTTATAGTTTGCCCTTTATGGATGGTGGCGTAGACATTATTTTGGGTTTAAAACCCCTGCCAGATGCGATGGCAAGTGCAACGCCACTTGATGCTTTGAAAAATAATTATCGTCAAGGGCATGATTGGTTTCAAGCACTAAATAACGCATCTGTGTTAGAAATTCTCAATGCAAAATTGGCCTTAAGTTTGGCGTATTTTATTGGTGGCGCAATATTGATTTGGCGTCGGATCATTACTTGGTGGGTGCCATTTTTATACATTGCTGCTTTTGCTTTATGGGCGGTTGCTTTTTCAGCCTTCGCAGCAAACTTTGCCATTCCGCTTTGGGTGGCTTTAAGTCAAGGTGCTATTTTTATGGCGGCATTTTTCATCATCACCGATCCTGTGACCGCACCTGCTTCAGTGAAAGGTAAAATGATTTTTGTGTGCGTGTGTGCCAGCTTGACTTTCATCATCCGCATGTGGGGCAATTTTCCTGATGGCGTGGCATTTGCCGTGCTTTTGGGTAATATATGTGTGCCATTGATTGATCGATTGACCATCCAAAACCCATTTGGTGGCTCGAAAAAGCAGGCGACAAAATGAGTGCTTCTGTATCGACCATAAAAATAGCACTGAGGCTTGGATTGTTTGCTCTTTTTTGCACACTGATTCTTGCAATTGTAAATGAAGTAAGCCAAAAGAAGATTGAAGACAACATCAATCAATTAAAAACAGCTAAATTAGCTGAGACGCTGCCTGTAGATATACAGTACGACAATCAGTTGGCTGATTCGGTGATTGGTTTTTCTGTTGCTCTGCAAAAACAGGCAAAAGAAGCGGGTATTGGTCAGATTTATGTTGCCACTTATGGCAAAGAGTAGAAAGCTGTGGTTATGGATGCGGTTGCGCCTAATGGTTATGGAGGCAAAATTAATTTACTGGTGGGTATTTTGGCTGATGGCACAATCAGTGGGGTTCGGGTGGTTTCTCATAAAGAAACAGCGGGGCTTATCGATTACATTGATGCTTCTAAAAGCACTTGGAGTGAGCAATTTGTGGGGATGTCTGTTGATGCTATTGACAAACGATTGAGTTTGAAAAAAGAGGGCGGGCAAATTGAACACCGTGCAGGCGCCACTATTTCTGCTCGATCAGTGACTAAAGCAGTGGATCAAGCGACGGCTTTTTACTTAAAAAACAAAGCAAATTTAAAGGTTGCCCCATGAGTAATCACCAGTATCTCGCCATTACTAAAAAAGCCTTATGGCAACAAAACCCAGCGTTGGTGCAGCTTTTGGGTTTGTGTCCTGTTTTGGCTGTGAGCAACAACACGGTCAATGCGTTAAGTCTAGGGCTTGCAACCAGTTTTGTGGTGATGTGTACGTCTTTTTTGGTGTCTTTATGCCGTCATTGGGTCAAAGCTGAAATTCGTGTGCCTGTGTTTATCTTATTGATTGCCTCATTGGTGAGCTGTGTGGATTTATTGATGAATGCTTTTTTGTATCCGCTTTATTTAATCTTTGGGGATTTTATTCCTTTGATTACCACCAACTGTATTGTTTTGGCTAGGGCAGAAGCTTTTGCCAGTAAAGAGTCGCCATTTATCTCTGCATTTGATGGCGCATTGATGGGCTTGGGCTTAACATGGGTTTTGGTTTTGCTTGGGTCTTTACGTGAGTTGATTGGTTCAGGCAGCCTGTTTAAAAATGCAGAGCTTCTTTTTGGCGAGTTTGGGCATCATTTATATGTGCAATTCACGCCAACCAATTATCAGTTTCTAATTGCTATTTTGCCAACAGGGGCTTTTTTTGTGTTGGCGTTTTTGGTTGCTGCAAAAACTAAAATAGACCAAAAATAGGACTAAAAGACTGATTGCTCATCAAATAAACCATAAATGCTGTGGTGCAACTTTAAATCAAACGTATGTATTAAGTAGCGTACCAATCAGCATCAAGAAAAAATGATCACTTAAAATTTAATGGGCAAACCCATATACTGCCTAGCTGGATTAAAAAATGTTGGCAAATGGTCATTTGTCATCATGACTACATTGGAAAAATAAAAAGGAACCGTCTCGCGCCAAACGATCAATTGAAACCACATAGAGAAGCCATCGATCAAATAGATCAAACTATCTTGAATTTACTCAATCAACGTGCGGTTCATGCGCAGAAAATTGGGGCGTTAAAAGGTAGTGGGGTGGTGTATCGTCCAGAGCGAGAAGCGACAGTATTTCGTCGCATTCAAAGCTTAAATCCGGGACATTTATCCAATGAGGCTGTGGCACGCTTATTTCGTGAAAATCATGAGTGAATGTTTGGCGGTGGAGCGTCCTTTTTTTTAACCATTGCGTATCTTGGACCTGAGGGCACATTTACTCAACTTGCGGCAATGAAGCATTTTGGTCAGGCAGCCAAAACGCAAGCGTGAGTTTCTATTGATGAAGCATTCCGTTTGCTAGAGGCTAGAATAGCAGATTATGTGGTGGCTCCAGTTGAAAACTCCATAGAAGGTGCGGTAGGGCGGACTTTAGATTTAATGGTTTCCTCTCCTCTAAAAGCTTGTGGGGAAGTGGTTTTGCGTATTCATCATCATTTTTTACGTAAAAATAAGGACATGAAAAATATCCGCTGCGTTTATGCGCATGCGCAAGCCTTAGCCCAGTGTCACGAGTGGTTCAATAAAAACCTGCCAAATGATGTAGCCAGAATTTCTGTTGCGAGTAACGCAGAAGCTGCAAGATTAGCAGGAGCAGATGAAAGTGCTTGCGCCATTGCGTCCCAAGCTGCGGCAGAGTTATTTAAATTAGAAAAAAAATTGGGCGCAATATTGAAGATGAACCCAATAACACCACAAAGTTTTTGGTGCTTGGACATCAAGCAACAGGCAGTACAGGGCATGATAAAACCTCTTTAATTGTGTCCGCCCCCAATAAACCAGGTGTGGTACATACGTTGTTGTTGCCTTTTGCCACTCATGGGGTGTCGATGACCAAGTTTGAAAGCCGTCCATCAAGAGCAGGACTTTGGGATTATGTGTTTTTTATAGACATTGAAGGACACGCACAAGAAACCAATGTTCAGGCAGCCTTAAATGAGTTGACTGAAAAAGCCGCTTTTGTAAAACATATTGGCTCTTATCCTATGGCGGTGATTTAATCAATTTTGATTTTTATTAAGGCTGCCTGAAAGATCATTTAAATCTTTCAGGCAGCCTTAAGTTAGATGAAAATACATCTCTTGAATTGTTTTTATTGGTACATAGTCTTATATAGACGCATAAAATTAATAGGTTAGCTAATTCTTTAGCTAACCTATTAATTTTATGGTCGGACTAGGTGTGCTTTTATTTTGGACGTATTTTTGTGTTTCTACTGTCAAATTCAAATAGCCCTATTTTTTGTAGTAATGCAGAAAGTTGACTAAAACCATATTTTTTGTGGCTGAAATTTGCCTCATTTTCTTTCATCTTTTGTGCAATTACATTGAGCTGAGTCCAGCCTTCTTTGTTTTGATTTTCTAGTACTATTTTTTTCAATAGCTGTTTTGTTTGATCGTTGATGATCTTGAGTTTTTGTGTATTGGTTTTTAAATCAGGTTCAATAATGGGCATCTCTACAGCATCGGTGGTTTTTTTTGAGAAACGCGCACTGCTGACTTTGTTTGCCTCTGAGTTTCTAGAGTCATTGGTTTGAGGTTTTGATTGTTGTTTCAAACTAATTTGTTGTTTGCTGTTTGTGATTAGTTTTGCCATCAACTGGCTTTTACCTGCAGGTTTTGTGATTTCAAATAAGCTGGCAGCACGCAGTAAATCTGAGAGTTTGGCAAAGCCATAGTTACGTGAATCAAAATCAGGCATGCGTTTACTTAGTGTTTGCCCAATGGGCCCTAGATTTGTCCAACCCTCTTCATCACTATTGCTGTCAACTGCTTCTTTAAGCAGCTCTTTAAACGTTTTGTCTATGACTAAAAGCTGTTTAGGATGGGCATTGTTGGTTTCTGAGTCGCCAGATTCAGCGGTTAAAATTTCTACATAAATAAACTTACTGCATGCTTGCACAAAAGCTTGTGGTGTTTTGCGTTCACCAAAGCCCCATACTTCTACGCCATTTTCACGCAAACGTGTTGCCAGACGACTAAAATCACTGTCACTGGAAATCAGGCAGAAGCTTTCATAGCGTTGGGTATGAAGCAGATTCATTGCATCAATCACTAAGGCAATGCCCGAGGCGTTTTTGCCTTTAGTGTTTGGATATTGTTGAATGGGCTGGATGGCGGTGGGGGCGCACAAATCTCGCCAAGGTTGGCTGCGCGAATTAGAAAAATCTCCATACACTCGCTTTAATGCCAGCGTACCGAGCTTAGAGGCCTCATTTAGGACGTTTTCTATCCATTTAGGAGAAACATTGTCTCCATCGATCAATACCGCTACGTTTGCCATGTTCTGTCCTTTAAAATGAAGTTTAGGCGTTGTCTACGGACAAGCAATCACTTTTAAACTGTGGTTAGACTTCAAGAGTTGTTTAATGGTTGGGCTAGGCACCAATGGCAAGAAGCTTTAACGATAAGAAATGATTTTTTCGGGGTCATTTTTTTCTTTAGCCACTTTCTCAACCCCTTGTTTTTCGGTAATGGTGGTTTGAGTATAGCCTGCGTTAAATGCTTGTTGTTTTAAATTAGCCGCACCTGCTGGATTGCGAAATAAGCCTAAGGAAATTTGATTGCCCATTAAGTGGGTATCAAAGCCTTTGTTTTTTAAGTCATTAAGAGGTTCTGTTGAGCCTTCACTGCCAACAGGAATGTGCACCCAGTATAAAGTCAGGCTTTGGAGTTGGTGTGGTTGCGAGGGTTTGATGTTGGGATTGTCTTTTTCAATTCGTTTGGTTTTATGATCGATTTTAGCCAATTTTGGTTTAAGCCCTTCGTAGGTTTTTTCATCCAATTCCACCGCAGCCAAACAGATTTTTTTATCTTCAGTATGTTCTTCACTGCTGGCTTCTACTGCAGCTAGGGAGCTGGAAGCTTCTTCTGTTGATGCAATAAAGGTTTGTGATATGATGACGTTGTTGGATTGAGTCTCAGAAGATACGGCAACCCATTCGATGGCTTCTGGATTCAGCTCTGCTTGTGTACGGACATCTTTTTGCATGAAAAAATAGCCAAGTGCGATGATGTTTAGTGAGATTAACGCTGTAAAAACCCATTTCATATATTTTTCACCCAATGATTCAATCCATATAATGCCAGATTGTCTATGATTTTTGCGTTTTTGTCCAAAAATGGCAGCAGTTGATTGGCATCTCCACCCGTTAAAATAAGCTCAACCGGGTGTGGGTGGCAGTGTGTTTTGAGGCGTTCAAGCAACAATAAAATATTGCCACAAGCAGCGTCAATGACGCCTGTTTTAAGTGCATCAGGTGTATTGATTGCAAATTTTTGGTGGACACCAAAGCTTCGGTCAAGGTTTGTTGTGCCTGTTTTAAAGGCGTTTTTGATCAGCCACAATCCTGGTGCGATGCTGCCACCAAGATAGTGGTTGTCCATGGTTAATGCTTCTATGGCTATGGCTGTGCCACAACTGACAATCAAAGCGGCATTTTGGGTAAAAAATCGTGCCCCCAGTACGTTAAACCAACGGTCACTCCCGTGTTCGCTGATGTTTTGATAATGATTGGTAATGCCCAATGCACTTGACGCACTTTGTTGCCAGCTTATCGGAGTGGCACAAATATTCTGGATGGACTGTTGTTTTTCTGGGCCACAGACAGCACAAGCAAAGGCTGCCTGAAAGGGGCGATGGTTAAGAAGGGCTTTTGTTAATGGCGTGAGGTCTTGATGAGAAGTTTGTCCAAAATCACTTAATTCGCCCCCGTTGCTAAAAGCCCATTTTATTTGGCTGTTGCCCGCATCTATGAGTAATTTCACACGGATCCTTTGCTTCTAAGGCTGATTTGCCCATTAATAAACCTTTGTAAGCCTGCGTTTGTATCGAGTAATAAAGCGCCTTGATCATCGACACCAATCACTCTGCCTTGGGCGAGGATTTTTTGATTTTGCCATAATGTCACTTCTTGCAAATGGTCTCTATGGGCGTGCTGGTATTCTTCTGTGAATGCAGAAAATCCTCGTTCTTCAAAACGCATTAGGGCATGATTAAACGCTAACAGCAATAAGCCTGCCAAAGAATTGATGCTGCAAGAAGGCAGATAATCCCATATGCCGCTGGTTGGTTGTTCACTGAGTGTGGGGGCTTTTAAATTAATGCCTATGCCAATGATTGCGATGCTGCCAGAGGCGCTTGGCAAGCTGTTGATGAGAATACCACCTAGTTTGGCATGTTCTATCATGAGGTCATTGGGCCATTTAACTTTTGTGGGGATGTTGAGGGCTTTTAGTACTTGCCAAGTGGCAACCGCGATGACAAGTGGTAGGGCACTTAGCTCCGCTTGTGAGCATTTAAATGACCATGCCAAAGAGAGGGGCAGGCTGCCACCAATAAAAGTTTGCCATGAGCTATTTTGTCTGCCGCGACCTTGAGTTTGCCAGTTGGTCAATACAGCGTGCCCATGAATATTGGGGGTCGTTTTAATTTCTTGCAAAAGATGCTGGTTGGTCGAGGTGCAATTGTCTAAAACCTGCACTTGAATAGCCGTCTGTTGTAGGTTTCTGGCAATGATGTTTGCAGATAAGAATTCTATGGGTTTTTGCAGTTGGTAGTATGAATTTTTATTAATCAGTGGATAGGGTAATTGTGTTTCTGCATGTTTGAGCAGATGCTTCATGGAGGCCTCTGGAATCAAGCATACTTGGCATAAACGCTCTATATGCCATGCTTGTCCTGTGCCTAAAAGCTGTATCAGTTGCCAGAAAGTCGTCACGTTAGCTTTCTTTTTGTCTGATTCTGTTGAGTGTTTGTGTGGTTGATGTTTGATGCTGGAAGGGAATGGACACCACTTTGCCACCACGAGCAATGGTTTCTTTGGCACCTACAATGTTCTCAGCAAGCCAATCCCCACCTTTAACCAGTATTTGAGGTTTGATTGCTTCAATCAGATTAAATGGTGTGTCCTCATCAAACCATGTCACTAAATCAACGCTTTCTAGGGATGCGATGAGGGCAAGACGATTTTCAAGTGAGTTGATGGGACGATCATCCCCTTTGCCTAGTCTTTGTACGGAAGCATTCGTATTGAGTGCCACAATCAGGTAAGCGCCCAGTGCTTTTGCCTGAGCCAAGTAGGTGACGTGTCCACGGTGTAAAATGTCAAAACAGCCATTGGTAAACACGATGGGTTGAGTGGCTGCTTGGATGTGTTTTTGGAGCGCTTCTGGAGCGATCATTTTTGATTCAAATAAAGGTGGTGCAAAATTTTGCATGACAAAAGCTATATTTATTGTATAAAGGGTAAACTATACCATTGAAGCAAGAATATTATAAACTTTTGTCTATTTCGGTTGATAGAAGCCCATAGATAGAGACCTAAAGGAGCATCAAGATGACGGTTTTGCATTCGGTAAAAGAATTAGGACAACAAATTTGGCTTGACAGTTTGTCTCGTACTTTGATTGAAGAGGGGGTGTTGCAAAAAAGGCTGGAAGAGGGCGTAAGCGGTGTAACCAGTAACCCTGCTATTTTCTATCAGGCTTTTGCACAAGATGTTTTATATCAAGATGACATTAAAAAATTAAAATCTCAGAACTTATCTGCCAAAGAGCGTTATGAAAAACTGGCTATTTATGATGTTCAGGCAGCCTGTACTGTATTTGATGATTTATTTGTCTCAAGTAATGCTCAAGAAGGTTTTGTCAGCTTAGAAGTCTCTCCTCAGTGGGCACATGATACGGCGGGCACTATTGCTGAAGCTCGTCGTTTATGGGCTGCAGTTAATCGGCCTAATTTGATGATAAAGGTGCCTATCACAGATGCGGGGCTGGATGCTTTAACGGTGCTGGTGTCAGAGGGGATAAATGTTAATTTAACGCTTTTATTCTCTCGAGCGCAGGCAAAAAAAGCATACAGTGCTTATGTTAAAGGGCTGCAGATACGGGTGGATCAAGGTTTGCCTATTGATGGTATTTTTGTGGTTGCGAGCTTCTTTTTGTCTCGAGTGGATTCAGCATTAGATGATCGTTTGCCTGAAGCTTTACGTGGCAAGGCTGCGGTTGCTTTGGCTCGAATGGCTTATGCCGATTGGCATGCGTTTTTTGGCATGGATGAATTTATTTCTTTACGGGCAAAAGGCGCCAAGCCTGTGTCGTTGCTTTGGGCATCAACAGGCACAAAAAACGCCACGTATTCGGATGTACTGTATGTAGAAAGTTTAATTGGCTCATCTACTGTCAATACGGTGCCAACGGCTACATTAGATGCGTTTATGGATCATGGTGTAGCCAGCTTAACTTTAAGAGAACAAGATGAAGATGCTGGTTTGCTGTTGCATCAATTAATGGCGATTGGTGTAGATTTTGAAACATTAGGCATACGCTTGCAGCAAGATGGTTTGTTGTTGTTTGATGAAGCATTTGAAAAACTGCTGCAAATTTTAGCCTAGCGATGATTAAATCTACAACAGGCTGCCTGAAAGATTTTCAGGCAGCCTGTTGTAGATTATTGATGGATTAATATTTACTTACTTCCAGTACTGCCAAAACCACCGATCCCTCGTTTGCTTTGCGTAAATTCAGACACCACATTAAAGGCTGCCTGAACCACAGGCACAATCACCAGTTGAGCCATACGCTCCATTGGTTCAATCACAAAAGCAGTGGTGCTTCTGTTCCAAATAGAAACCATCAGTTCGCCTTGATAATCTGAATCAATCAATCCCACCAAGTTACCCAACACGATGCCATGTTTGTGTCCCAGTCCTGAACGGGGCAAGATGATGGCGGCTAAATTTGGATCACCAATATGAATTGATAACCCAGTTTTAACCAAGATGGTTTCATTGGGTTGTAGTGTGATGGCTTCATCTAAGGCGGCACGTAAATCTAGCCCAGCAGAACCATGGGTTGCATATTGGGGCAGATACTCTGCCATTTTTGGATTGAGGATTTTTAAGTCTATTTGTGGCTTCATGTCTGGC
This sequence comes from Drusus annulatus, assembly GCA_022651775.1. Lineage (NCBI taxonomy): Eukaryota > Metazoa > Arthropoda > Insecta > Trichoptera > Limnephilidae > Drusus > Drusus annulatus. The sequence goes on along the minus strand of JAGWCC010001581.1, from coordinate 6,791 downwards.
TCCGTTGGCTCATGTTTTTGATGTGAAATATTTAGATATTATTTAAACTTGAGTCGATTTTTAGTACTTGTATAAAGGTTTTTTATACAGGGATCATTTTTTACGTGACTCATGGCACGTTACTTTTATTTGCACAGCAACTTTGTTGTCGTTGCTTGCCTAAAGGTGTAGGGAAAATTAAGTTAAATCAAGATTAAAAGGAGCAGCACAAACTGTGCGTATTAATAATTTGTCAATATTAGGTTGATACCATTTTAATGCAATATCAAATGTATCACCTCTACGCGTTATTTTAGCCAGTGGGATTTCAATAATATTATTGGAGTGACAATCTATTTCCATATTTTTGAAAAATAAATCTCTTGCACTATCTGGTTCTGCACGCACAGAGCTTATCAATATATCAATCGGTAAGTATTTATCTAAAATATTATCTTGAAAATTTTTGAGGTTATCAATAGTCTCACGATTATCTGTTGCTGAGTTGATTAAGACTCGGATTTTCTCTCCTCGCCCAACAGAATCAACTAAAATAGCACCTTCTTCTAAAAGTAGAGAAACAAGATGCAGCAATTGAGCCTTGCAGCCACTTTTGACAAACACAGCAAACGCACACGCAAAGAAATCTTTCTTGCCAAGATGGACAAACTGCTCCCTTGGCAAGCCCTTTGTGCACTCATCGAACCATATTATCCGAAAGTAAGTAAAGCGGGGGGTCGTCCCCCACGTGGTTTGGAGCGGATGCTGCGGATGTACTTTATTGCTCAGTGGTTCAATCTTGCAGATCAAGCCTGTGAAGAATTTCTCTACGATATGTTATCTGCCCGTAACTTCTGTCACTTTGATCTTGGCAACGAACCGATTCCCGATGCCACTACATTAGAGAACTTCCGCCACCTACTAGAGCGACACCAACTTGGTGAACAACTCTTTGCGACCATCAGCCAGTTGCTGCTCAATTCTGGTCTCAAACTCTCTAATGGCACCATCGTAGATGCCACCATTATTGCCGCGCCCAGTTCCACCAAAAACATCAAACGTGAACGTGATCCTGAAATGAGGCAGCTACTAAAAAAAGGGGGACAATGGTACTTTGGCATGAAAGTGCATATTGGCACCGACAGTAAAACAGGAATCGTTCACAACTGCACTGTCACCGCAGCGAACGTCCATGACAGTCAAGAACTCCCCAAGCTGATGCACGGAAATGAAACCCCGACTTTATGGGGATTCAGCGTACACAGGCCAAAAAGCAGCCATGCGCAAACGCAGCGCAAAGGTCAAAGACTTCACCAACCAACGCGGCTTTAGAAACCATGGATTAACCGAAGCACAACAGCAGACTAATCGTCGTAAAAGTTCGGTACGCGCTCGGGTTGAACATCCATTTCTGTGGATTAAACGTATTTGGGGGTTTGCCAAAGTGCGTTACCGAGGCTTGGCTAAAAATACCAACCGAGCATTTGTGATGCTTGCTTTGTTCAATGTAGTGAAGTGGAATCGTCCACTGACAGGATGAATCCGTCTGTACTGCGCCAAAAGGCGGCGAAGTACAGTAAATACAGTGAATCAGCCGAGAGATGAGCTAATTTGTGGTGAATTTGAGGGCAATTGCCGCTTAAATTCATCGGTTTATTTACACTCAGGAATCAATGGAGTTAATCCGCGATTCCTTTACAATATTCTCTTTACTTTATCAGGGAAGCTAGATGATTCACTATGGCGTTGGCAGTATCATCTTTACTCATTAAATCAAATGGATATTCACCCGTGTCGTCTATGATGGTGATTTGATTTTCATCTTTACCCATTGCTTGATTGACTAGATTAGCCACCAGCATAGGCACACCTTTTTTGGCTTTTTTTGCCCGTGCATGAGGCAATAGATGTTCACTTTCTGCCGCAAACCCGACACAGAAAGGCGCATTTGGCAGGGCAGCAATAAAGGCGAGAATGTCTTTGGTTTCTGTAAGCTCAATTGTGGGGGCTTTTCCATCGTCTGTTTTTTTCAGTTTTTGTGTGCTTTGATTGCTGACTTGATAATCAGCAACCGCTGCGACAGAGATAAATATGTCTGCATTTTTGGCCCGTTCGCATACCAGATGAAACATTTCCGATGCAGACGTTGCACGGATGAATTCAATGTTTTGTGGGGGACATAAATGAGTCAAGCCACTGATTAAGGTGACTTTAGCGCCATGATTTCTACAGGCTTTTGCTAAGGCATAACCCATTTTCCCAGAAGAAATATTGGTGATGCCACGAACAGGATCAATCGGCTCAAACGTTGCACCTGCGGTTAACACAATCTGTTTGCCTTTAAGGCTCTGTGGTGCCCAAAGGCTGGGCAGTAGCTCAAATAATTCTGTGGGTTCTAGCATGCGCCCAAGACCCGTTTCACCACAAACTTGCTCACCTTGGCACGGACCAAAAACATGAATGCCATCGTCCATGATTTGCTTGATATTGCGTAAATTTGCAGGATTTTGCCACATTTGTACGTTCATGGCGGGTGCAATGACTAATGGGCAATTGCGTGCAGAAACCAAGGTCGAAATCAAATCATCACAGCTGCCCTGAGCCATTTTAGCAATGATATTTGCTGTGGCTGGCGCGATGAGAAACACATCTGCATCTCGGGTTAGGTTAATGTGTTCCATGCCACTGTCGCTGTTTTTTGTGCTTTGATCGGTGTACACAGGATTGCCACTCAATGCTTGAAAAGTATTGGGGTGCACAAACTCTGTCGCAGCCCGACTCATTACTACTGTGACTTTGTGTCCTGCTTTTTTGAGCAAGCGCACAAGCTCGCATGATTTGTAAGCGGCAATACCACCAGTAATGCCCAAGAGGATTCGTTTTGTTTGCATAAAGGGCGTTCCCAATAAAATAGATCATTCAGGCAGCCTTTTAAACCAGAGGCTGCCGATGCGTTTAAAGGTTTGGAGCTTGCGTGGCAATCGCTTTTGCAACTTGCAGTAATGTCAGATCTAAAGCGCGAATCATAGCGGGGTAACCATCGCCTACTTGCGGCACAAGTGCGCTGAAGTGGTAGGTTTTAAGTGTGTTGCCATTACTGTCTTGCCATACCACATAACCAGAAGCTTCTACTTGTCCATTAAAGCGACCATAGAATGTATTGAGCACAACATTTAAAGATTGGTTGGCTGTTCCTTTGCCATTCAAAATGAATTGAGCTTTATTTTGGGTGGCATTCAAGTGATTGGCAAGGCTCTCAGAAATGCCTTCACGCGGAGGTTGCGCCCATAAATTGTGTCTAGAAAAATCTAAACCCACATCATTGGTTTGATACGCAATGCTGTTGCTATTTAAAAAATTTGGCAAAGTCAGATTGAGTTGAACTTTTTTGTTGCTGACTTTATCAATCATCTGTAAGCCTGCATTGGGCAAACAGTAATAATGTGTCTCTGGCACAGAACTACAGGCATTTAATAATAAAAGTGTGACGATTAAACCAATAGTGCGCATCATGGTTTGGCTCCTTTTGGTTGCGGATCTTTTTGGGAACGATTGAAGATCAATGCGCTTGGTTCTTCATTGAGTGTGCGTACCAGTGGTTGAACCGTGCTTAAAGTCTGGTTCAGGCTCTCCACCGTATCTTTGACGTCTTGATACAAAGGCGAATCAGGGGAAATACCTTCCAGTGTGGTTTTTAATTCCTGTAATGTTTTATTCAGTGTTTTAGGCATACTTTGCGTTTCAGGATCTGAGGCAATCTGATTGAGTGATGCGGCAAGATTGTTCACTTGACTTAATGAAGCATTCAATTCTTTTACCGTTGTCTCTAAAGGTAAATTATTGAACTTAGTCAGCAGCGCATTAAGTTGTTGCTCAATTTGTGCAAAACCTGCCGATTGAGAAGGAATCACTGGAAAATCGTTATACGTTGCTTGAACTTTGGCGGTTGATTTTTCGCCCACACCTAGTTCTACATATAAAGCACCCGTTAACAGATTGTTGCTTTGTAAACGGGCAACCAGCCCTCTTTGGGTGATGGCTTGTTTGATTTTGCCTTCCCAAAAACCTTTTTTCTGTTCGGATGTATTGACTTCCAAACGCTCTGGCTCAATGCGCAACAGTACTGGGATTTTAACGTCATTAAATAAATTTAAACTGCCATCTTTGGTGAAATACGGTACTTGCGCAATGGAACCAATGCGTATGCCTTGATACTCAATTGGTGAACCATTGGTGAGGCCTCGTACAGATTGTTCAAAGAATGTCACATAATAAAATGCTCGGGGTGAGGCGTTTTGTTCTGCCGTGTCAAAATCTGCAAACAGTGTAAACAGTGAGCCTGATACAGCAGGATCGCCTTTTGGTTCTCCTGGACTGGTGTCAAAGGAAACAGCGCCACTTATAATACTAGAAAGCGGGCCAGAACGTACTTTAATGCCTTCTGGGCTAGTCGTAATATCTAGTCCACGGGTGACCCAGAAACGAATATTGCTGCCTATGAGTTGATCGTAAGGTTTATCAATAAAAATTTGGTAATGAATTTTCTGATCTACAGGATTAAATTCTGCTTGTTCAATTCGTCCAACGGTGATGTCTCGATAAAGCCTAGGGTTGCCTATTGGCAATAATTTACTGTTCATTCCCGTGAGCTTTAGTCGCAAGCCAGCTTGACTAAGAGCGATGATTGGCGGCTCAGGCAGCAGCGCAAATGTAGTGATTTGTTTTGTTCCTTTGCGGGGAAAAAATTCTATGTAGGGGCCTGAAAGCAAAGTCCCAAGCCCTGTGACCCCACTTTGGTCAATACGGGGTTTTACAATCCAAAACTGAGTGTGCTCGTTCAATAAATCTTCTATTTCTGCTTTCATCTGTACTTTGATCTCTACTCCCGTACGGGCTTTATTCAAACGGATGTCCGTGACTTTGCCTGCTTCTACATTACGAACTTTGACCTGAGTTTTGCCTACTTCAATACCATCTGCATTTTCCATGGTTAATGTAATCAGAGGACCCCGTTTGTCAATGGCATCAATCGCCATCCACACACCAGCAAGCAGTGCGACCAAAGGCAATATCCACACAATAGAGATCAAGCGATTAGGCTTGATTTTAGCATTTTCAGTTTTACTCATTTTTATTTACCGATTTACTTTTATCCCAAATCAAGCGTAGGTCGAACGCTGAAACAGAAATCATGGAAAAGATGACGACTATACAAAAATAAATGACCGCTTGCCGGGGAAACACTTTAGCCACACGCATTTGAATCAGAGCCATCATTAAAATGACCACAAATACATCAATCATAGACCAGCGTCCAACAAATTCGACTGCTCGATAGAGTTTGGTCAAATTAAGTGCCGAGCTTAATGGTTTAAATTTAGCACTAAAAAGCAGTATGAATAAGCTGAGCATTTTAATGCTGGGGATTAAAATACTGGCGATCAAAATAATGATGGCGATGGGTTTAGAATCGTCTTGCCAAAGAATAATAACCCCTTCAAAAATATTGGAAGCGTACGTTTCAAAGATGGTTTGCGTAATCATCATTGGGTAAATATTGGCTGGAAAGTAGAAAATCAGTGCCGTAAGCAGCAAGGCAAAGGAAATTCCTAGGCTGTGTGCATGACGTTTTTTCAAAGAACCGCCACAGACAGAGCATTTTGCTAAGTGCAGAGGGCTGAAAAATAAACAATGCTGACAAGACAGGTTTTTACTTGCGTTTAAAGGGCGGTATTCGCAATGGTTTAGCTTTTTGATTTGATAATGCAGCCAATGAGGATGCACAAATAAGCTTACGCGAACCAAAATTAAAGCAAAGGCACAGAAAGCCCAAAAAGAGGAACCAAATTCAATCGTGCCCATGGTTTGGATTTTAACACACGCAACCAGTACCTTGATGATAAATACATCTACCATCATCCACGGTTTTAAATGAAAAAGAATGCGTGCAGCTTTGGCTAAATGGGGCAATTTTTTTTGTCTCAGTAAAGCATAATGAACGTATATATTTAAAAACAAAAAGACTTGCGGCGTGCCAAAAAGCAAGACAAACATCACATTGGATAAAAACCCAAAGTCTTGGTTAAATAAAGTGACAATGGTCTGAGGAATGGTGATAAACATGTCAATCCCATTCACATTCAGCCCCATAAAATTAAAGGCGCTGCTGTAAACCATCAGTAAAATGGCGGTGATGGAGTAGGCAATAGGAGCCAGAAAAGGGTTGCTGGGAATGCTGGCTAATTGATGATTGCACGTCGGGCAGTAGGCATTTTGTCCTACTTTGAGCTCAGGCAAGTGGACGATCTCAGCACAATCAGGACAAGCGACTTGATGGGCGGGCAGATTTGCCAAGCCACGGTCCAGTGTTTGGCGTTTTTGGAGCAGCCAGTTAGATGCTGTTTTTTTCATAAATCGATTGATTGTTGTTTTAAGTCTGGATCTTTAGGGCGCGGAAATAAATATTTAAATGTCAAATTACTGATTAAATGCCATCATTTTTTCAATTTTGGCGCGATTATAGCTTAGTATCAAGCATAAGAGAGGGCTGCCTGAATATTATCTTGTGCAGATCATCGTTGGTATGACTTATTCTTTAGTCCATCGCATAATTTATTTAGGGGAAATAAGCACCCCCATTGTTAAATATGTTCCCAACATTAAAAGATGAAAAAAAACATGCCCGGGATCGCTACAATTTTCACCAGTTTCACAGATAATTGGCACGCTCCAAATAGGTATTGCTGAGTAATATATAAAAATAAAACAAATTCCAGTAATCAGCATGGATAAAATGTACACGTATTTTCGAA
>JAGWCC010001580.1:0-24762 GCA_022651775.1 Drusus annulatus | reverse complement strand
ATTGACGTTAATTTTCAATTAAAAATCAAGAACATGGTGAAAAAGAAAAAAACACGATGTAACTTATGAGAATTTAATCAAAATGCGTAATTCGTTAATAATGATTAAAATGCTTAATTCATTTACATAAATTATTTATGATTATGGCGTAAGGCATTGCATAGATCATTACCCGTCTCACCGTCAATGAACATCACAAAATAAACGAAACAACAAATTACCACCCGACTTCACCCAAGTTGTAAATATCGTTTTCGAAATGATTTAATATTTTCATTTCCAACACAAGAATTCAAAAATACCAATCTAACAATATGGGTTTTGTCCTACTATTTTACAGTTAACACAGTTTTCAATGTTTCGTAGCAAGCTAATATGGAATGAAATCGCGAGCCGAAAAAGAAAAAAAAATGGGTTGAAATTTCAACGAAGACAGAGCTCACCGTTCAAGAGTTTTTGCTTTCAATTGGTTCTCCAACATATGTTTTTTCTTCACTATCTTAAGTATTCCATTTTATAGGAGAACAATAAAACTATATTATATTACAATTTTACTATAAATAATAATAATAAACACTGAGTTTTAATATAATTATCTACATGCTTCAGAACCAATGGTTTCCTTTTTATGTAAATTATTTTATATTTAAAATAAAACACGAATTAAAACAGTGTTAATTATAATAACTTAAATGAAAATGAAAATTTTATGACCGATAAGTTTCACCTAGCCTAAACATCATGAGGGAACAGAATAGAACCAAACAAAAATACAAAGTGTGCGGTTATAAATACATACAGAGGGAGAACACAATATAAAATAAAATAAGAAAACAGTGAGAAAACAATAGAAAAAACATTTACAAAGTCGTTATTTCATTTTTCATTGAATACGTCGAACCACAAAGTGATTGCTTTGACAAAAATATAATAATTTATTTTGTTTTTGTTTTGTTTTTTTGTATTTTTATTAAGATGTATGGAAATATTTTTTTTTCACATCTGAAGTAAAAACATTTTACATTTCACAATTATAGAACAAAGCATTTAATCATAAGTTTTTTTTTTACATATTTAGCAGCACAAATCCTCCGAAAGTGCCAAGGCTTGAGGCTTCTTTTAAGGCATTTGGAAGACTATTAAAAAGTTTTTGGCCTTTATAAAACACGCTGTTTTGAGTACACAAGATTCGTTTTGGGAAGCCCTAAAATCATGACAGGGCGGTCCCGATCTGCGAAGTGCTCCAAGTGGGGTCGTCTCGTTGTAAGGGAGTCGACTAGGGTTGACTTGTAGGGGCTGGTTCTGCTCTCAAATGAAGATGCTGCGGCGTGGTCCGGAGAAAGTTGTAGTCAGGCGGTCAGGGGGGCAGGCGATGGTCAGAAGAAAAGGCAGGAGTCAAGTTGTAGGCGATGTCAAGCGGAGAGAAGTCAAGGTAGGTAGATGATGCTGGCGGAGGATGCTGGTGATCTGCCTTCCTCTGGTTTTTGCGCAATTTATATTGCGCTCCAGGGCGCGACACGACCACGGATTTGGGAGATTTGTATGGGGAATTTTGTTTCCCCCCTTTCTCGCTCTTCCGGGTCGCTGGCAATTTTGTGGGATAGATTTAATTAATCTATCCCCTTCTCCTAAGCATCACCTTTAACCTCAACTTCTCCACACTCTTCCATCATTTTTATTAAGGTAAGAATAAACATTTTAAAATACAAATACAAAAAAGGTGCCCGTTTTTGGGCTAAAAATCTTAATTACTAACTTAGCCTAATAATTACATACTTAAATTAACATTGTTTTTGTAGCTGGGAGTCAGGCCTTTACGACGGTATAATTTATTGGGTCGTGTGATTGACCTGGCTCCCGTTATAAGGTCAGACAGATTGATTTCTCTCGCCTCGGTCCGCGCTGAGACTTTGCAAAGCTCGGTCGTGAGGATCCGCTCTAGGCCGCTCGCGTTTGCGTTATTCGCAGCCTGGGTCTAGGGGATTTTTAGCCTCAAGGCCAACCTCTTGTCTCATTTGCGGCCGAGCGAGCCGAGAGAAACATACATAAAATTATAGAATTTACAATTTGTATTGAGAAATCTTAGATCTAACTTATTTCCTACATTAGCGCCGCTGTCGGGGCATTCGCGTCCGACACACTCCCCCCGTGGAGCTCTGCTACACTGCTCGTCCGGAGGCGTGATGTGTCCTCGATCGGCGGTGTCCTTGGCGGCCGGACCCCCGGGCGCGGTGTTGTTGCCGCAAGTGACCTCTGGGGGTCGCGGCGGGGGGGCTCCTTAGGCTGGGCAGCCTCCGAGGCTGCCAAGAGGACGGCGATTTTTATCGCGGGCCGTATGTAGACCCCCGTGCTGGTTTTGACCCTCACGGTCCTGATTTGGCCGTCTGGTGCGGCTATGGCTTCCAGGACCCTTCCGCGGGGCCAGCTGTTGCGGGGCAGCGCGGGGTCCATCACCAGTACCAGGTCATCCTTCTTTATTGGCGGGGATGGTTGCTGCCACTGTTTACGGGTGGCGAGGGTCGGCAGATATTCGCGGACCCACCGCCGCCAAAACATATCAGCCAGCTGTTGGCCTATCCGCCACTGCTTGCGAAGGCAGACGGTCTCCTCGGCTGCCTCGTATATTGCCAGGCGGGGTCTGTGTCCTGCCGATCCCAGCAGGAAGTGATTTGGTGTGAGTGGCTCCTCGTCACGGGGGTCGACCGATAGGTGTGTTAGCGGCCTGCTATTCACCGTGAATTCGGCCTCCGCCAGTGCTGTATGTAGCGTCTCTTCGCGGGGCGCCCTCTCCTTGAGAGTGGCAGTGAGCGCCCGCTTGACGGACCGCACGAGGCGCTCCCATGCTCCCCCCATGTGGGGACTGCGGGGCGGGATGAACCTCCACTCCATCCCTTCAGTTGTAGCGAAGTTCTGTACTCGCGGGTCTTTGCGGATGTCCTCCACGGCGTCCTTCAGTTCTTTCTCGGCGCCGTGGAAGTTTGTCCCGTTGTCTGAGTATATTACCGCCGGTAATCCTCGCCGGGCTGACATCCTTTGCAATGCCATTATTGCTGAGTCGGTGCTCAGTGAAGTGGCCAACTCAAATGTATAGCCCGTGTTGATAGGCATGTGAACAGGGCGGCGTATCTTTTTCTCTCCGCCGGCCCACGGTCACTTCGAGAGGGCCGAAATAATCGAGCCCGCAGTTTGTAAACGGGCGCACTCTGTGGGCCAGCCGTGCGGCCGGTAGCGGGGCCATCATCGGCGGGAACGGCTTGCTTCGCCGTATCTTGCACGTAGGGCACAAGTGTATTAGCCGGCGGAGGTTTGAGCGTAGCTTCGTAACATAGAAGCTAGCTCGGATCTCCGCCATCGCCTTTTCGATGCTGGGATGATCAGCCTTGTTATGGTAATGGCTGATCATCAGTCGAGTGTACGGCTCTCCGCCGTCTAGGATTATCGGTGAGTCAGGCACCCCCTGACTCCTTTTAGCCTCGAGCCCATTCTCAGTATACCGTTATGTAGGTGGGGCGCGAGTGCTATTAGGCGGCTGTCGGCTGCTATTGCTTTTCCTTTCTGGATTTCACAGAGCTCTGCGCCGAAGGATAATTTTTGCGCGTGCTTTATCCATGTTTGTTCCGCTGCGCGGACCTCTTGCAGGCTGAGCGGGCCCTCGTCTGGTCTGCTGGCACCCTGGCGGCATCTCCGAATGAACCGCAGCATCCATGCCGTGGTTCGGAGCAACCGTTTCCATGAAGAGAACCGGCTGACTGCGGGAGAGCGCCTGTTCCAGGGTGTATGTCACCCCGACATACTTCGCCCTCACCTCCATTGTTTGTTCGTCAGGCCGGGCCGCTAGAGCTCGTTCTTGGGGCCATTGGGTCTCCGGTGACGTCATAAAGGAGGGGCCGGTGAACCATCGCCCGTCCGGCGAGAGGTCCAGCGGCTCGACGTCTCTTGTCCCGATGTCTGCAGGGTTGAGCTTCGTGGGGACCCAGCGCCAATCAGGGTTGCCGTCTTCTCCTCTGGTGCGGTTTCAATTAAATAAGCCACTGTGCAGCATGCCGTCTCAGAAGCGTCGCAGAACACGTGAAGTGTAAAGTGGCTCCTTTTTGTTGCGCAAACAGCGCCTTGTTATGGCTACATTGCCTTGTTGTAGCGAACGCAGCCACTCTGTCCACTTGGCGGCGTGCTCGGGCTTTATTCTCTCGTCCAGCCTGTGTTGGACCGCCACACGTCCTGAAGCAGCATTTTCGATCGGATCGTCAGGCACGCCACGAAGCCCACCGGGTCAAAAATTCTCATGACGTAACTCAATAGTTGTCGTTTCGTTGGTTGCGTGACGATTTCTCCGTCTATGTCTGTAAATTTGTACAGGAACCGGTCGCTCGCCGGCTCCCATACTAGGCCCAATATACGCTCGCTCGCCTCCGCGCCGCCGTTGATAGGTATCGGAGCGCCGCCTTTTGGTCCGGGCGCACCTCGGCGATGGCTGCCATATTGTTTGAGGCCCAGTTTGTCAACACGAATCCTCCGTTGTGCAGCGCTTTGGATACGCTGTTCACAAGGGCGGCGGCCTCCTGCGGGGTATCGACGGCGTCCAGATAATCATCCATGTAGAATTTATTGCGTATGGCGGCCGCGGCCGCGGAGCTCTCGTTCACATTCCGCCGCGACCTTGTTCCTCACAAATTGGGCACTACTCGGAGAACATGTTGCTCGAATGTCATTGACGTCATCTTATACGTCCTTGGTTCCTCGTGTGGTGTTGGTCTCCACAAGAAACGTTGCGAGTCCTGATCCTCTTCTCGGATTTTGATTTGTAGGAACATCTCTGCTATATCGGCCGTTATTGCGACCTGCCCTTCCGGAAGCGTAATAGATTTCCGAGAAGTGATGACAGCAGGTCGGGCCCAGTTAAGAGGTTGTCGTTTAGTGACGTACCTCGGCAGCGACTCGCAGCATCGAAAACTACCCGTATTTTTCCAGGTTTGTTTGGGTTTTGCACCGCGAAGTGCGGTAGGTACCACTTTCGGTTTGCCGGTTTTGCGGCTTCGACCGCCGGATAGCTCTCTCGCATATCCGCGGGATACTAGCGATTCTATTTTTCGCTTTGTAGGCCACTGCGAGCGGGCCGTCTCTCGCTAGCTTGCGTTCTAGAGACATTAGCCGGTTCATTGCGCATTGCCTGTTATCTGGCAGGCTTGAAACATCTTCTCGCCAGAGAAGCCCGGCAGCGCGGGTGGTTGCTTCCATTATTCGATCCGCCCGGATCGTAATCGCACTGTGCGGGCGGTCGCCGTCACTCCCAGCGAGTCGACGGCGAAATTTTTCTTTATGAGCGCGGTTATACGCTGCTCTGCTCCGCTGTCCGCTTCTCCTTGCAGGCTCAGCGTAGTCATGTGGGTGGGGTGGGCTCCGCCGTGCGTGATCCATCCCAGCGCCGTGCGGGACACGAGGCGTTTATCGTGCTCTTCTCGCACCTCGCGGGAGACAATTAGGCTGGCATTGTCTTGCCCCAGTAATAGCCGCGGCTTCACCGGCCGGCTGCCACTAATCACTTGTCGGGGCAAGTTTAGCGCCCGCACTGTTTTTAGCCTTCACCGCGAAGGTTTTCCCGTCCCCACTGATATCCATTGTCACTTGCCGGGATGTTTCGTCCGACGAGCACATCCCGTTCGCGCCGTGTATGCGTAGACCGCAAGTAGGCCCCGTGGCCCCGATGCGTCAGCGATTTCGGCGTCGATGAGAGTCACGGTTGACCCCTCATCGAGCAGCGCGTGCGCAGAACTTGCCCTTTGGGGCCACTTAAGGTCACCGGAACGACCTTTAACATCACTTGATCCACGCGCTCCCATGTATTCGCGACTGTCTGTGGCCCGGGGCCACGGGGATACGCGAAATCATGTAACAAGCGGTGGTGTGGAAGCCGGCACGTTCCAACCCCGCAACTCACTTTCACTTTGCACATTTTTAATTGATGTGTCCCATCCAAGCACTTGCGACACAATTTTTCGTTTTCACTAACTCCCACCGGACGGAAAGAGGTTCCGCGGCAAATTTGGGGCACTTCGACAGCGTGTGCGAGTCCTTGCACGCGGGGCATTTTGCATCGTCCCCGTTGGCGAAGTACACATTTTCACGGCGCGGTCTCGGCGCTCGTTCGGGAATGTTCGGCCTTGGTGCTCGGGCGGGCTCGGCAAGGCCGGCTCGTGGTATCGCGTTCGTCAGCCGTTTCAAAAAGGCTGCCAGTTGTTGCACTGAGGCGGCCTGTGTTTGCTCCGCCACGTGATTGAAGCCACAAACTCTTCAGGGCGAGCGGCATCTTGGTGGCGATGTCATTCAGTAGCGCCGGGTTCGTCAGGTAGTCACTGTGTAGGTTTCCGAGCGATGCAACAACATTTTGCACCGTCCCGGAAAAGTCAACAAGGGCCTCGGTTGAGGCATCTTCGCTGAGCCGCCCGAGCCGCCTCACTTTCCCATCATCACCGTGGCGATGGGTGAGCGCTTCCGAATCTATGCTCCAAGACGTCCATGATCTCTGGGACCTGCATCGGGTCCATGAGGAGAGGGCTGACCGCCTCCCGGGCCTTTCCTTTGAGCGCCCTTTGTAAGCGCATCAGGTTTTCTGGCTCCGTCATTCCGCACGTCACTGTCGATTGATAGAATTGAGCCTTCCAGGCTGGCCATTCTACCGCGTCCCCGGAATAGAGCGGCAAATCTTTAGCGCTCGATTGCCGCGCAATTATGTGGCATCGGTGGGGGGCCGGTCCGTGTTGGTAGGGCCCCGCTCGCTCGAACGCCGTGTTGAGCGGCCGCGCCGTAGTAGGCGTCGGCTCTCTGCGCCGCCACTGGAGCCCCGTCGTATGTCGGGGGGCTGCTCGTTGGGGCGGCGGTGGGTGTTGGCTGCCTCAGAGGCGCCACTGTGGCCGTCGATTGATCGCCGCTTGCGTGATGGGCGCAATCCGTCACGGCCATGTGTGTTTCGGAGCTGTAAATTGCTCCGGGTCCCCCAGCAGCTGTGTCCGTCACTATGGGCTCTCCGTCTTGTGGCGGTGGGCCGCGGGCTGCGGGGTGTGTAAAGGGGAGTCTCAGCGCCGAGATCAGATCTGCTGTCCGCTGAGCCTCTTCCTCCTTCATGCGCTTCATGCGCCGTCTCTCCGACCGCAGCTCTCGCCGCAATTGTCGGACTGTGTCCTCAGTAGAGGCCTCCGGCTCGTTAAGGACCAACTTATGTACCCGACGTGATCAGGTACACAAGTAAACTGTAATAGGGGGGCGGTCCCGATCTGCGAAGTGCTCCAAGTGGTCGTCTCGTTGTAAGGGGAGTCGACTAGGGTTGACTTGTAGGGGCTGGTTCTGCTCTCAAATGAAGATGCTGCGGCGTGGTCCGTAGAAAGTTGTAGTCAGGCGGTCCAGGGGGGCAGGCGATGGTCAGAAGAAAAGGCAGGAGTCAAGTTGTAGGCGATGTCAAGCGGATTCCATCATTTTTATTAAGGTAAGAAATAAACATTTTTTTTAAAACACAAGTACAAAAAGGGTGCCCGTTTTTTGGGCTAAAAATCTTAATTACTAACTTAGCCTAATAATTACATACTTAAATTAACATTGTTTTTTGTAGCTGGGAGTCAGGCCTTTACGACGGTATAATTTATTGGGTCGTGTGATTGACCTGGCTCCCGTTATAAGGTCAGACAGATTGATTTCTCTCGCCTCGGTCCGCGCTGAGACTTGCAAAGCTCGGTCGTGAGGATCCGCTCTAGGCCGCTCGCGTTTGCGTTATTCGCAGCCTGGGTCTAGGGGATTTTAGCCTCAAGGCCAACCTCTTGTCTCATTTGCGGCCGAGCGAGCCGAGAGAAACATACATAAAATTATAGAATTTACAATTTGTATTGAGAAATCTTAGATCTAACTTATTTCCTACATTAGCGCCGCTGTCGGGGCATTCGCGTCCGACACACTCCCCCGTGGAGCTCTGCTACACTGCTCGTCCGGAGGCGCGATGTGTCGTCGATCGGCGGTGTCCTTGGCGGCCAGACCCCGGGCGCGGTGTCGTTGCCGCAAGTGACCTCTGGGGGTCGCGGCGGTGCTCCTTGTGGCTGTGCAGCTTCCGAGGCTGCCAAGAGGACGGCGATTTTTATCGCGGGCCGTATGTAGACCCCCCGTGCTGGTTTTGACCCTCACGGTCCTGATTTGGCCGTCTGGTGCGGCTATGGCTTCCAGGACCCTTCCGCGGGGCCAGCTGTTGCGGGGCAGCGCGGGGTCCATCACCAGTACCAGGTCATCCTTCTTTATTGGCGGGGATGGTTGCTGCCACTGTTTACGGGTGGCGAGGGTCGGCAGATATTCGCGGACCCACCGCCGCCAAAACATATCAGCCAGCTGTTGGCCTATCCGCCACTGCTTGCGAAGGCAGACGGTCTCCTCGGCTGCCTCGTATATTGCCAGGCAGGGTCTGTGTCCTGCCGATCCCAGCAGGAAGTGATTCGGTGTGAGTGGCTCCTCGTCACGGGGGTCGACCGATAGGTGTGTTAGCGGCCTGCTATTCACCGTGAATTCGGCCTCCGCCAGTGCTGTATGTAGCGTCTCTTCGCGGGGCGCTCTCTCCTTGAGAGTGGCAGTGAGCGCCCGCTTAACGGACCGCACGAGGCGCTCCCATGCTCCCCCCATGTGGGGACTGCGGGGAGGGATAAACCTCCACTCCATCCCTTCAGTTGTAGCGAAGTTCTGTACTCGCGGGTCTTTGCGGATGTCCCCCCCGGCGTCCTTCAGTTCTTTCTCGGCGCCGTGGAAGTTTGTCCCGTTGTCTGAGTATATTACCGCCGGTAATCCTCGCCGGGCTGACATCCTTTGCAGTGCCATTATTGCTGAGTCAGTGTTCAGTGAAGTGGCCAACTCCAAATGTATAGCCCGTGTTGATAGGCATGTGAACAGGGCGGCGTATCTTTTTCTCTCCGCCGGCCCACGGTCACTTCGAGAGGGCCGAAATAATCGAGCCCGCAGTTTGTAAACGGGCGCACTCTGTGGGCCAGCCGTGCGGCCGGTAGCGGGGCCATCATCGGCGGGAACGGCTTGCTTCGCCGTATCTTGCACGTAGGGCACAAGTGTATTAGCCGGCGGAGGTTTGAGCGTAGCTTCGTAACATAGAAGCTAGCTCGGATCTCTGC
Source organism: Drusus annulatus (assembly GCA_022651775.1). Taxonomy (NCBI): domain Eukaryota; kingdom Metazoa; phylum Arthropoda; class Insecta; order Trichoptera; family Limnephilidae; genus Drusus; species Drusus annulatus. The sequence continues at coordinate 15,616 of JAGWCC010001580.1, read as the reverse complement.
CATCGCCTTTTCGATGCTGGGATGATCAGCCTTGTTATGGTAATGGCTGATCATCAGTCGAGTGTACGGCTCTCCGCCGTCTAGGATTATCGGTGAGTCAGGCACCCCCTGACTCCCCTTTTAGCCTCGGAGCCCATCCTCAGTATATCGTTATGTAGGTGGGGCGCGAGTGCTATTAGGCGGCTGTCGGCTGCTATTGCTTTTCCTTTCTGGATTTCACAGAGCTCTGCGCCGAAGGATAATTTTTGCGCGTGCTTTATCCATGTGTGTTTCGCTGCGCGGACCTCTTGCAGGCTGAGCGGGCCCTCGTCTGGTCTGCTGGCACCCTGGCGGCATCTCCGAATGAACCGCAGCATCCATGCCGTGGTTCGGAGCAACCGGTTCCATGAGGAGAACCGGCTGACTGCGGGGAGCGCCTGTTCCAGGGTGTATGTCACCCCGACATACTTCGCCCTCACCTCCATTGTTTGTTCGTCAGGCCGGGCCGCTAGAGCTCGCTCTTGGGGCCATTGGGTCTCCGGTGACGTCATGAAGGAGGGGCCGGTGAACCATCGCCCGTCCGGCGAAAGGTCCAGCGGCCCGACGTCTCTTGTCCCGATGTCTGCAGGGTTGAGCTTCGTGGGGACCCAGCGCCAATCAGCAATATTGCTAAGCTCGTCGATCTCTCCCAGACGATTGGCGACGAAGGTGGAGTATGTCCGTGGATCCGTCCTCAGCCAGCAGAGTACTGTGGTGGAATCTGTCCAAAACACAGTCTTTTGGATAAGCGCCTGGCATTCTTTCTTTATGTTGGCCGCTAGGCGCGCGGCCATCAGTGCGGCTTGTAGCTCTAGTCGCGGGATAGATAATGGCTTCAGAGGCGCCACTTTACACTTAGCGGCTAGAAAGGTTGCCGTCTTCTCCTCTGGTGCGGTTTCAATTAAATAAGCCACCGTGCAGCATGCCGTCTCAGAAGCGTCGCAGAACACGTGAAGTGTAAAGTGGCTCCTTTTGTTGCGCAAACAGCGCCTTGTTATGGCTACATTGCCTTGTTGTAGCGAACGCAGCCACTCTGTCCACTTGGCGGCGTGCTCGGGCTTTATTCTCTCGTCCCAGCCTGTGTTGGACCGCCACACGTCCTGAAGCAGCATTTTCGATCGGATCGTCAGGCACGCCACGAAGCCCACCGGGTCAAAAATTCTCATGACGTAACTCAATAGTTGTCGTTTCGTTGGTTGCGTGACGATTTCTCCGTCTATATCTGTAAATTTGTACAGGAACCGGTCGCTCGCCGGCTCCCATACTAGGCCCAATATACGCTCGCTCGCCTCCGCGCCGCCGTTGATAGGTATCGGAGCGCCCGCCTTTTGGTCCGGGCGCACCTCGGCGATGGCCGCCATATTGTTTGAGGCCCAGTTTGTCAACACGAATCCTCCGTTGTGCAGCGCTTTGGATACGCTGTTCACAAGGGCGGCGGCCTTTTGCGGGGTATCGACGGCGTCCAAATAATCATCCATGTAGAATTTATTGCGTATGGCGGCCGCGGCCGCGGGGAGCTCTCGTTCACATTCCGCCGCGACCTTGTTCCTCACAAATTGGGCACTACTCGGAGAGCATGTTGCTCCGAATGTCATTGACGTCATCTTATACGTCCTTGGTTCCTCGTGTGGTGTTGGTCTCCACAAGAAACGTTGCGAGTCCTGATCCTCTTCTCGGATTTTGATTTGTAGGAACATCTCTGCTATATCGGCCGTTATTGCGACCTGCCCTTCCCGGAAGCGTAATAGATTTCCGAGAAGTGATGACAGCAGGTCGGGCCCAGTTAAGAGGTTGTCGTTTAGTGACGTACCTCGGCAGCGACTCGCAGCATCGAAAACTACCCGTATTTTTCCAGGTTTGTTTGGGTTTTGCACCGCGAAGTGCGGTAGGTACCACTTTCGGTTTGCCGGTTTTGCGGTTTCGACCGCGGATAGCTCTCTCGCATATCCGCGGGATACTAGCGATTCTATTTTTCGCTTTGTAGGCCACTGCGAGCGGGCCGTCTCTCGCTAGCTTGCGTTCTAGAGACATTAGCCGGTTCATTGCGCATTGCCTGTTATCTGGCAGGCTTGAAACGTCTTCTCGCCAGAGAAGCCCGGTCTCCCACCTCTGCTCGCCGCAGCGCCGGGTGGTTGCTTCCATTATTCGATCCGCCCGGATCGTAATCGCACTTGTGCGGGCGGTCGCCGTCACTCCCAGCGAGTCGACGGCGAAATTTTTCTTTATGAGCGCGGTTATACGCTGCTCTGCTCCGCTGTCCGCTTCTCCTTGCAGGCTCAGCGTAGTCATGTGGGTGGGGTGGGCTCCGCCGTGCGTTATCCATCCCAGCGCCGTGCGGGACACGAGGCGTTTATCGTGCTCTTCTCGCACCTCGCGGGAGACAATTAGGCTGGCATTGTCTTGCCCCAGTAATAGCCGCGGCTTCACCGGCCGGCTGCCACTAATCACTTGTCGGGGCAAGTTTAGCGCCCGCACTGTTTTAGCCTTCACCGCGAAGGTTTTCCCGTCCCCACTGATATCCATTGTCACTTGCCGGGATGTTTCGTCCGACGAGCACATCCCGTTCGCGCCGTGTATGCGTAGACCGCAAGTAGGCCCCGTGGCCCCGATTGCGTCAGCGATTTCGGCGTCGATGAGAGTCACGGTTGACCCCTCATCGAGCAGCGCGTGCACTTGAACTTGCCCTTTGGGGCCACTTAAGGTCACCGGAACGACCTTTAACATCACTTGATCCACGCGCTCCCATGTATTCGCGACTGTCTGTGGCCCGGGGCCACGGGGATACGCGAAATCATGTAACAAGCGGTGGTGTGGAAGCCGGCACGTTCCAACCCCGCAACTAACTTTCACTTTGCACATTTTTAATTGATGTGTCCCATCCAAGCACTTGCGACACAATTTTTCGTTTTTCACTAACTCCCACCGGACGGAAAGAGGTTCCGCGGCAAATTTGGGGCACTTCGACAGCGTGTGCGAGTCCTTGCACGCGGGGCATTTTGCATCGTCCCCGTTGGCGAAGTACACATTTTCACGGCGCGGTCTCGGCGCTCGTTCGAGAATGTTCGGCCTTGGTGCTCGGGCGGGCTAGGCAAGGCCGGCTCGTGGTATCGCGTTCGTCAGCCGTTTCAAAAAGGCTGCCAGTTGTTGCACTGAGGCGGCCTGTGTTTGCTCCGCGACGTGATTGAGCCACAAGCCCTTCAGGGCGAGCGGCATCTTGGTGGCGATGTCATTCAGTAGCGCCGGGTTCGTCAGGTAGTCGCTATGTAGGTTTTCGAGCGATGCAACAACATTTTGCACCGTCCCGGAAAAGTCAACAAGGGCCTCGGTTGAGGCATCTTCGCTGAGCCGCCCGAGCCGCCTCACTTTCTCCATCATCACCGTGGCGATGGAGTGAGCGCTTCCGAATCTATGCTCCAAGACGTCCATGATCTCTGGGACCTGCATCGGGTCCATGAGGAGAGGGCTGACCGCCTCCCGGGCCTTTCCTTTGAGCGCCCTTTGTAAGCGCATCAGGTTTTCTGGCTCCGTCATTCCGCACGTCACTGTCGATTGATAGAATTGAGCCTTCCAGGCTGGCCATTCTACCGCGTCCCCGGAATAGAGCGGCAAATCTTTAGCGCTCGATTGCCGCGCAATTAGAATTGCGGAAGGCCTCCGCCAGTGCGGCGGCAATTTGTGAAAGCGGGTCCGTCCCGCTATTCACCCAGTCCCTTGTTTGGCGAGCCGTTTCTTCGTTGAAGGAATAGTTGCTCGCATTTTGCAGTGGAGTACCGCTGGCTGGGCCGGGCTGTGGCATCGGTGGGGGGCCGGTCCGTGTTGGTAGGGCCCCGCTCGCTCGAACGCCGTGTTGAGCGGCCGCGCCGTAGTAGGCGTCGGCTCTCTGCGCCGCCACTGGAGCCCCGTCGTATGTCGGGGGGCTGCTCGTTGGGGCGGCGGTGGGTGTTAGCTGCCTCAGAGGCGCCACTGTGGCCGTCGATTGATCGCCGCTTGCGTGATGGGCGCAATCCGTCACGGCCATGTGTGTTTTGGAGCTGTAAATTGCTCCGGGTCCCCTAGCAGCTGTGTCCGTCACTATGGGCTCTCCGTCTTGTGGCGGTGGGCCGCGGGCTGCGGGGTGTGTAAAGGGGAGTCTCAGCGCCGAGATCAGATCTGCTGTCCGCTGAGCCTCTTCCTCCTTCATGCGCTTCATGCGCCGTCTCTCCGACCGCAGCTCTCGCCGCAATTGTCGGACTGTGTCCTCAGTAGAGGCCTCGCTTTGAGAAGAGGCCTCGTCATCGGAGGATTGGACTTCAGTTTGTAAGGCTGCGGTCCTTGATGTCCTTTCAGCAGCTTGTGCGGCGGCCCGGGCTCGTGCGGCGCGGGCTGCTGTGCTGCTGGCAGGTATCGGTGCTTCAGAGCTACCGGCGGGGTTCTCCATGTCTCCGAGATGTCTCGAAGGATCCTGGAGTCCGGGGGGCGCTATGCCGGCCGCCCCGGGTGTTGTGAGATCATCCTGGCAAGGCGTTGACGTTCCGTCTGACGTGCTCTTCCCAGAGCGTAGGGAAGGCGCCATCCTTGGCGCTGCTTCACAGATGGATCCGGCTCGTTAAGGACCAACTTATGTACCCGACGTGATCAGGTACACAAGTAAACTGTAATAGGGGGGGCGGTCCCGATCTACGAAGTGCTCCAAGGGGTCGTCTCGTTGTAAGGGAGTCGACTAGGGTTGACTTGTAGGGGCTGGTTCTGCTCTCAAATGAAGATGCTGCGGCGTGGTCCGTAGAAAGTTGTAGTCAGGCGGTCCAGAGGGGGGCAGGCGATGGTCAGAAGAAAAGGCAGGAGTCAAGTTGTAGGCGATGTCAAGCGGAGAGAAGTCAAGGTAGGTAGATGATGCTGGCGGAGGATGCTGGTGATCTGCCTTCCTCTGGTTTTTGCGCAATTAATATTGCGCTCCAGAGCGCGACCACGGATTTGGGAGATTTGTATGGGGGAATTTTGTTTCCCCCTTTCTCTCTCTTTCCGGGTCGCTGGCAATTTTGTGGGATAGATTTTAGCAACCTGTCCCCTTCTCCTTTCCACCAGCTTTCACCTCAACTTTATTTCGCCCCTCTATCATTTTTATTAAGTTCACAAAAGAAGTACAAATATTCAAATTACAAATAATGCCCGGTTTTTTTGGGGCTTGATGCTTAATAACTAACTTATCCTAACATTTACATACATAATAATATAACAGTTGTGTAGCTGGGGGCCGAGTTATCAACCCGGTGAAACAAGTTGGCAGGAATTAATTGATGTTGTATTTACCAATGACTCTAATGGGTGGTTTAAACTTCTATAATATGGTTTTGAAAATTTTATGGCTGTATTAAATTTTCATAAAGCCTATCTAATCGATTAAAATTCTGATGCATTTTCTCATGAGTTGATTGAAATTCTATTTTATCGTCTTGAAAACTTAATGGCTGAATTGAATAATAATAGGATCTTCTTTAAAACATATTGGTTGGAATTAATAAGTGTTGTATTTTCTTATGACTCTAATGGGTGAATTAAATTTCTATAGGATGGTTTTGAAATATTTATGGCTGTATTGAATTTATTTACAAACTTTTTAAATCAATTGAAATTCTGTTGCATTTTCTCAAGACTTGATTGAAATTCTTAAGGATCGTCTTGAAAACTTTATGGCTGAATTGAATAATATAAGGATTTTCTTTAAAACCTATCGGCTGGAATCGATTTCTGTTGTATTTTCTTATGATTCTAATGGGTGGATTAAATTTCTATTGGTCGGCTTGAAAGTTTTATGGCTGTATTGAATTTTTTTATAAAAAAACTTATTAAATCGAATGAAATTCTTATGCATTTTCTCATGAGTTGATTGAATATCTATTGGATCGTCTTGAAAATTTATGGCTGAATTGAATTGTAAAAGGATTTTCTTTAAAACCTTTTAGCTGGAAATGATTTCTGTTGTATTTTATTATGACTCTAATGGGTGGATTAAATTTCTATTGAATGGTTTTAACAATATTATGGCTGTATTGAATTTTCATAAAAGCCGATTAAATTTCTATGGGATGGTTTTGAAAATTTTATGGCTGTATTAAATTTTCATGTAGCCTATAAAATTGATTAAAATTCTGATGCATTTTCTCATGAGTTGATTGAAATTCTATTGGATCGTCTTGAAAACTTTATGGCTGAATTGAATAATAATAGGATCTTCTTTAAAACATATTGGCTGGAATTAATTTGTTTTGTTTTTTCTTATGACTCTTATGAATGGATTATATTTCAATAGGATGAGTTTGAAAATTTAATTGCTGTATTGAATTTTTGAAAAACGTTTTAAATCGATTGTAATTCTGTTGCATTTTCTCATGACTTAATTAAAATTCTAAAGGATCGTCTTGAAAATTTTATGGCTGAATTGAATAATAAAAGGATTTTCTTTAAAACCTTTTGGCTGGAATTGATTTCTGTTGTATTTTCTTATGAATCTTATGGGTGGATTAACTTTCTATCGGTCGGTTTGTGAAATTTTATGGCTGTACTGAATTTTTATAAAAACTATTTAAATCGATTGAAATTCTGATGCATTTTCTTATGAGTTGATTGAAATTCTATTGGATCGTCTTGAAAACTTTATGGCTGAATTGTATTTCAATAGGATCTCCGTTAAAACATGTTGGCTGGAATTGATTTCTGTTGTATTTTCTACTCACTCTAATGGGTGGAATTAATTTTATACGATGGTTTTGAAAATATTATGGCTGGTTTAAATTTTCATTAAAACTTTCAAAATCCATTGAATGTCTTATGCATTTTATCATGAGTTGATTGAAATTCTATTAAATCGTCTTGAAAACTTTTTGGCTTAATTGAATAATGATAGGATTTTTAAAACCCTGTTGGCATGAATTAATTTCTGTTATTTAAAAAGCCGAATAAATCGATTGAAATTCTGATGCATTTTCTCATCAGTTGATTGAAATTTTATTGGATCGTCTTGAAAACTTTATGGCTGAATTAAAAAATAGAAGGATCTTCTGCAAAACCTGTTGGCAGGAAATAATTTCTGTTGTATTCTCTTATGACTCTAATGGGTGGATTAAATTTCTTTAGGATAGTTTTGAAAATTCTATGGTTGTATTGAATTTTAATAAAAACTTAAAAATCGATTGAAATTCTGTTGCGTTTTCTCATGACTTGATTGAAATTCTAAAGGATCGTCTTGAAAACTTTATGGCTGAATTGAATAATAAAAGGATTTTCTTTAAAACCTATTGGCTGGAATTGATTTTTGTTGTTTTTCTTATGACTCTAATGGGTAGATTAAATTTCAATAGGTCGGTTTGTAAAATTTTATAGCTGTATTGAATTTTTATAAAAAATTATTAAATCGATTGAAATTCTGTTGCATTTTCTCATGAGTTGATTGAAACTCTAAAGGATCATCTTAAAAACTCTATGGCTGAATTGAAAAATAAAAGATTTTTTTTAAAACGTATCGGCTGGAATTGATTTTTGTTGTATATTCTTATGACTCCAATGGGTGGATTAAATTTCCATCGGATGGTTTTGTAAATTATAAAGCTGTATTGAATTTGTATTAAAACTTATTAAATCGATTGATATTCTGATGCATTTTCTTATGAGTTGATTGAAATTCCATTGGATCGTTTTTAAAACTTTATGGCTGAATTGAATAATAACGGGATCTTCTTTAAAACCTTTTGGAAAAAATAAATAAAAGTGGTATTTTCGAATGACTCTAATGTGTGGATTAAATTTCTATAGGTCGGTTTGTGAAATTTTATGGCTGTATTGAAATATCATAAAAACTTATTCAATCGATTGAAATTCTGATGCAATTTCTCATGAGATGATTGAAATTCTAAAGGATCGTCTTGAAAACTTAATGGCTGAATTTAATAATAAAAGGATCTTGCGCGAAACCTGTTGGCAGAAATTGATTTCTGTTGTATTTTCTTATGATTCTAATGGGTGGATTTAATTTCTTTAGGATATTTTTGAAAATTCTATGGCCGTATTGAATTTTTATAAACACTTATAAATTGATTGAAATTCTGTGGCATTTTCTCATGACTTGATTGAAATTCTTAAGGATCATCTTGAAAACCTTATGGCTGAATTGAATAATAAAAGGATTTTCTTTAAAAAGTATTGGCTGGAAGTGATTTCTGTTGCATTTTCTAATGACTCAAATGGTTGGATTAAATTTCTATAAGATGGTTTTGAAAATATAATGAGTGGATTAAATTATCATGAGAGCCTTTTTTATCGATAAAAAATCTGATGCACTTTCTCATAAGTTGATTGAAATTCTATTGAATCGTCTTGAAAATATTATGGCTGAATTGAATAATTATAGGATCTACTTTAAAACCTGTTGGCAGGAATAGATTTTTCTAATCACTCTAATGGGTGGAATTAATTTTACAGGATATGTTTTGAAAATATTATGGCTAGATTAAATTTTTATAAAAACCTTTTAAATCGATTGAATGTCTGATGCCTTAACTCATGAGTTGATTGAAATTCTATAAATTCGTCTTGAAAACTTAATGGCTGAATTGAATATTAATAGGTTTTTTTTTTAAACCTGTTGGTAGGAATTAATGTCTGTTTGTATTTTCTTATGACTAATGGGTAAATTGAATTTCTTTAGGTCAGTTTGTAAAATTTTAAAGCATTACTGAATTTTTTTAAAACCTTATTAAATCGATTAAAATTCTGATGCATTTTCTCATGAGTTGATTCAAATTCTATTGAATCGTCTTGAAAACTTAATGGCTGAATTGAATAATAATGGGATCTTCTTTAAAATATATTGGCTGGAATAAATAAGTGTTGTATTTTCTTATGACTCTAATGGGTGGATTAAATTTCTATAGGATGGTTTTGAAAATCTTATGGCTGTATTGAATTTTTATAAAAACTTTGTAAATCGATTGAAATTCTGTTGCATTTTCTCATGACTTGATTGAAATTCTAAAGAATCGTCTTGAAAACTTTTCGGCTGAATTGAATAATAAAAATAATTTTCTTTGAAACCTATTGGCTGGAATTGATTTCTGTTGTATTTTCTTATGACTCTAACGGGTGGATCAAATTTCTGAAATTTTATGGCTGTATTGAATTTTTATAAAAAATTTAAATCGATTGTATTCTCTTGCATTTTCTCATGACTTAATTAAAATTCTTAAGGATCATCTTGAAAACCTTATGGCTGAATTGAATAATAAAAGGATTTTCTTTAAAAAGTATTGGCTGGAAGTGATTTCTGTTGCATTTTCTAATGACTCAACTGGTTGGATTAAATTTCTATAGGATGGTTTTGAAAATCTTATGGCTGTATGGAATTTTTATAAAAACTTTTAAATCGATTAAAATTCTGTTGCATTTTCTCATGACTTGATTGAAATTCTAAAGAATCGTCTGGAAAACTTTACGGCTGAATTGAATAATAAAAATAATTTTCTTTGAAACCTATTGGCTGGAATTGATTTCTGTTGTATTTTCTAATGACTCTAACGGGTGGATCAAATTTTTGAAATTTAATGGCTGTATTGAATTTTTATAAAAACTTTTTAAATCGATTGTATTCTCTTGCATTTTCTCATGACTTAATTAAAATTCTAAAGGATCGTCTTGAAAACTTTATGGCTGAATTAAATAATAAAAGGATTTTTTAAAACCTATTGGTTGGAATTGATTTCTGTTGTATTTTCTTATGACTCTTATGGGTAGATTAAATATCTATCTGTCGGTTTGTAAAATTTTATAGCTGTACTGAATTTTTATAAAAACTTATTAAATCGATTAAAATTCTGATGCATTTTCTCATGGGTTGATTGAAATTCTATTGGATCGTCTTGAAAATTTTACTGCTGAACTGAATAATAATAGGATCTTTGTTAAAACATGTTGGCAGGAATTAATTAATGTTGTATTTTTTAATGACTGAAATGGATGAATTAAATTTCTATAGGATGGTTTTGTAAATATTATGTCTGGATTAAATTATCAAAAAAGCCTAATTAATCGATTGAAATTCTGATTCATTTTCTCATGACTTGATTGAAATTCTAAAGGATCGTCTTGAAAACTTTATGGCTGAATTGAATAATAAACGGATTTTCTTTAAAACCTATTGGCTGGAATTGATTTCTGTTGTATTTTTTATGACTCTAATGGGTGGATTTCTAAATTTCTATTTATGGTTTTGAAAAATTTTATGGCTTTTTAAAATTGAATTTTTAAAAAATTTTTTAAAATTGAAATTCTGAATTGATTTTTGATGTGATTGAAATTCTAATCGTCTTTAAAAACTTAATGGATGAATTTTTTTTTTTATGATTTTTTTTTTTTTATAAAAATTTTTTTAAATTTTGAAATTCTAATGCATTTTTTCATGACTTTGAAAAATTTATTTTATTTGAAATTTTCTAAAAAAATTAAAATCTTGAATTCTGATGCATTTTTTTTTTTGATTAAAAATTCTATTTAAAAAAAAAAACTTTATGGCTGAATTTTTTTTTTTTGGCTTTTTATTTTTGTTGTTTTTTTTTTTTTTTGATTTTTTCAAATTTCTAATTTTCTATTGGTCGGTTTTGAAATTTTTTTTATGGCTATTGAATTTTTATGAATTTTTATAAAAAAAAAAATTAAATTGATTTTTATTTCTGATGCATTTCATGAGTTGATTGAAATTCTTGATCGATCGTCTTGAAAAAAAATGAAATTAATTTTTCAATTTATAAGAAATTTAAATCAAAAGAAAAAAAAAAAAACAACAAATTTTTTTATTAATTTTTGATTTCTTGGTTTAATTTGTGGAAAAATTTTTTTTGGATGGATTTTTTTTTTAAAAATTTTTTTCGAACCGAATAAAAATTTTTTTTGAAATTTCAAAAAATTAAAATTTTTTTTTTGATCAATTTTTTTCAGAATAAAAATTTCGCTTTCAATGAAAAAATAAAATTTTCAAAACCATCCGATAGAAATTTAATCCATCCATTAGAGTCCTAAGAAAAAAACACAAAATTAATTCCAGCCAATATGTTTTAAAATTCATTTTTTTTTTTATTCAATTTTTCAAGACGATCGAAAAATTTCAATCAAATCATGAAAAAATTTTTTTGATCGATTTTTTTAAAGTTTTTTAAAATTCAATACGCCATCAAATTTTTAAAACCATCCTTAAAATTTTAATCCATCCATTTGAGTCACTAGAAAATACAACAGAAATTAGTTTCTGCCAGCAGGTTTAAAAAAAATCATTATTATTCAATTCAGCCATAAAGTTTTCAAGACGATTCAATAGAATTTCAATCAACTCATGAGTAAAGAAAATTAAATCGATTTAAAAATTTTTTTGAAAATTCAATCCAGCCATATTATTTTCAAAACCATCCTATAAAATTAATTCCTTCTATTAGTGTGATAAAAATACAACAAAATTGATTCCAGCCAACAGGTTTTAAAGAAGAACCTATTTTTTAACTAATTCAGCCATAAAAAATTAAGACGAAGACAAACAAAATTTTTTTAATCAACTCATGAAAAAATTTTTTCAAAAAAAGTTTTTTGATTCATTAGAAAAATACAACAGAAATTAATTCCTGCCAACAGGTTTACAAAAATCCTATTATTATTCAATTCAGCCATAAAGGTTTTAGGACGATTCAATAAAACTTCAATCACTTTATGAGTAAATGCATCAGAAATTCAATCGATTTAAACGGTTTTTTTATGAAAATTCAATCCAGCCATATTATTTTCAAAACCATCCTATAAAATTAATTCCACCCATTAGAGATAGAAAAATACAACAGAAATCAATTCCTACCAACAGGTTTTAAAGAAGATTCTATTAATATTTAATTCAGCCATAAAAAGTTTTCAAGACGAACCAAAGAATTTTAATCAACTCATGAGAAAAAATGCATTAGAACTATTTGAATCGATTAAAAAAAAAAAAAATTTAAAGTCAACCAATAGATTTTAAAAAAAAAAATTATTATTTATTCCAGCCATTAGAGTTTTAAAAAAAAATAAAAATTTCCAATTTTTTTAAAAAAAAATCATTTTTATTATTCAATTCAGCCATAAAGTTTTCAAGACGATCCTTTAGAATTTCAATCAATTCATGAGAAAATTCATAAGACATTCAATCGATTTAAAAGGTTTTAATGTGAAATTTAATCCGGCCATAATATTCCACCCATTTGAGTCATAAGAAAATACAACAGAAATAAATTCCTGCCAACAGGTTTTAAAGAAGATCCTATTATTATTCAATTCAGCCATAAAGTTTTCAAGACGATCCAATAGAATTTCAATCAACTCATGAGAAAATGCATCAGAATTTCAATCGATTTAAAAGGTTTTTATAAAAAATTTAATCCAGCCAAAATATTTTTAAACCATCCCATAGAAATTTAATCCACCCATTAGAGTCATAAAAAAATACAACAGAACTTAATTCCTGCCAACAGGTTTTGCAGAAGATCCTTCTATTATTCAATTCAGCCATAATGTTTTCAAGACGATCCTTTAGAATTTTAATAAACTCATGAGAAAATTCATGAGACATTCAATCGATTGAAAAGGTTTTTATGAAAATTTAATCCAGCCATAATATTTTCAAAACCATCCTATAAAATTAATTCCACCCAATCGAGTGATTAGAAAATAAAACAGAAATAAATTCCTGCCAACAGGTTTTAAAAACGATCGTATTATAATTCAATTCAGCCATAAAGGTTTTAAGACGATCCAATAGAATTTTAATAAAAGCAAGAAAAAATGCAACAGAATTTAAAAATGATTTAAAGTTTTTATAAAAATTTAATAAAAACATAAAATTTTCAAAAAAAATCTCCTAAAGAAATTTAATCCACCCATTAGAGTCATAAGAAAATACAACACAAATTAATTCCAGCCAAAAAATGTTTAAAAGAAGATCCTATTATTATTCAATTCAGCCATAATGTTTTCAAGACGATACAATAGAATTTTAATCAAGTCATGAGAAAATGCAAAAGAATTTCAATCGATTCATAAGTTTTTAGGAAAATTCAATACAGCCATAGAATTTTCAAAACTATCCCAAAGAACCTAAATCCACCCATTAGAGTCATAAAAAAATACAACAGAACTTCCATACTGCCAAATGGTTTTGCAAAAGATCCTTTTATTATTCAATTCAGCCATAAAGTTTTCAAGACGATCCAATAAAATTTCAATCAACTCATGAGAAAATGAATCAGAATTTCAATCGATTTATTAGGCTTTTTTGATAATTTAATCCAGAAATAATATTTACAAAACCATCCCATAAAAATTTAATCCATCCATTTCAGTCATTAGAAAAAACAACAGATATCAATTCCTGCCAACAAGTTTTAAAAAAAAACCTATCATTATTCAATTCAGCCATTAAGTTTTCAAGACGATTCAATAGAATTTCAATCAACTCATAAGTAAATGCATCAGGCATTCAATCGATCTACATGGTTTTTATGAAAATTTAATCCAGCATTAATATTTCAAAAACCATCCTATAAAATTAATTCCTTCCATTAGAGTGATTAGAAAATACAACAGAAATCAATTCCTACTAAGAGGTTTTAAAGAAGATCCTATTTTGATTCAATTCAGCCATAAATTTTTCAAGATGATCCAATAGAATTTCAATTAACTCATGAGAAAATGCATCAGAATTACAATCGATTAAATAAGTTTTTATTAATATTCAATACAAATAAAAAAAATTACAAACCGACCTCAATTAATTCACTTATGAAAGTCACAAGACAAAACAACAGATTTCAATTCCATCCCATAGGTTTTAAAGAATATCCTTTTATTATTCAATTCAGCCGTAAAGTTTTCAAGACGATCCTTTAGAATTTCAATCAACTCCTAAGAAAATTCATGAGACATTCAATCGATTTAAAAGGTTTTTTTGAGAATTTAGTCCAGCCATAATATTTTCAAAACCATCTTTTAAAATTAATTCCACCCATTAGAATGATTAGAAAATACAACAGAAATTAATTCCAGCCAATAGAATTTTAAGAAAATCCGTTTATTATTCAATTCAGCCAGATCCAAAAATTCAAAACAACAAATTTTCAAAAACCATCCTATTTTTTTTAGAATCAGAAGAAAATACAACAGAAATCATTCTATTTTGCAAAAAATTTTTATTATTCAATTCAGCCATAAAGTTTTCAAAACGATCCAATAAAATTTCAATCAACTCATGAGAAAATGCATCAGAATTTCAATCGATTTATTTGGCTTTTTAAATAACTTAATCCAGCCATAATATTTCCAAAACCATCCTATAGAAATTTAATCCACCCATTTGAGTCATTAGAAAATACAACAGAAATTAATTCCTGCCAACAGGGTTTTAAAAAATCCTATCATTATTCAATTAAGCCAAAAAGTTTTCAAGACGATTTAATAGAATTTCAATCAACTCATGATAAAATGCATTAGACATACAATGAATTTTGAAAGTTTTAATGAAAATTTAATCCAGCCATAATATTTTCAAAACCATCGTATAAAATTAATTCCACCCATTAGAGTGAGTTGAAAATACAACAGAAATCAATTCCTGCCAACACGTTTCGGATCTGGCTGAATTGAATAATAAACGGATTTTCTTTCAAACCTATTGGCTGGAATTGATTTCTGTTGTATTTTCTTATGACTCTAATGGGTGGATTAAATTTCTATGGATGGTTTTGAAAATTTAATGGCTGTATTGAATTTTTATAAAAGCTTAATTTAAATCGATTGAAATTCTCGTGCATTTTCTCATGACTTGATTGAAATTCTAAAGGATCGTCTTGAAAACTTTATGGCTGAATTGAATAATTATAGGATTTTCTTAAGAACTTGTTGGCAGGAATTGTTTTCTTTTGTATTTTCTAATCACTCTAATGGGTGAAATTAATTTTATAAGATGGTTTTGAAAATATTATGGCTGGATTAAATTTTCAAAAAAACCTTTTAAATCGATTGAATGTCTGATGAAATTACTCATGAGTTGATTAAAATTCTATTGAATCGTCAAGAAAACTTAAGGGCTGAATTGAATAATAAAAGGATTTTTTTTAAAACCTGTTGGCAGGAAAAAATTTCTGTTGTATTTTCAAATGACTGAAATGGGTGGATTAAATTCTTATAGGATTGTTTTGAAAATATGATGGCTGGAATAAAATATCAAAGAAGCCAAATAAATCGATTGGCTGAATTTAATAATAAAAGGATCTTGCGCGAAACCTGTTGGCAGAAATTGATATCTGTTGTATTTTCTTATGATTCTAATGGGTGGATTTAATTTCTTTAGGATATTTTTGAAAATTCTATGGATGTATTGAATTTTTATAAACACTGATAAATTGATTGAAATTCTGTGGCATTTTCTCTTAACTTGATTGAAATTCTATTGGATCGTCTTGAAAACCTTATGGCTGAATTGAATAATAAAAGGATTTTCTTTAAAAGTATTGGCTGGAAGCGATTTCTGTTGTATTTTCTAATGACTAAAATGGTTGGATTAAAT
>JAGWCC010001579.1:0-18933 GCA_022651775.1 Drusus annulatus | reverse complement strand
AAAATTAGGCATTCGGATGTAGTAGCAATCAAGATTGTTGATGTTAAGGGAACCAAAGATAGTACGGGAGTACTAAAATCACTATCAGGTATCGAATACTTCTCGGCACTAACAAAATTGAATTGTTCCTACAATCAAATTAGGTCTGTAGATTTAAGAAAACATATCTGGATAACGAATTTTCAGTGTATGCACAACCAACTCACATCCTTAGATGTGAGCCAAAATAATGCACTTGACACTTTTGCCTGTTCCTTCAACAAAATCAAATCCTTAAATGTGGATAAAAACACAAGATTGAAAATCTTACTGTGCGCCTCCAATCAGCTTTCTAAGTTAAATGTGGGTAACAATAAATCATTACTAACCTTAGTTTGCGACTCTAATCAGATAAAAGTCTTAGATGTAAGTAAAAACACAGCATTGGTTAATTTATGGTGTAGTGATAATCAATTAAGTGCTTTAGACGTAAGTAAAAACACAGCACTACAGACTTTTGCTTGTTATTCGAATCAGCTTAAGATTTTAGATGTAAGTAAAAACAGGGCATTGGTAAATTTTGGCTGTAGTTCTAATCAGCTTAATATTTTAGATGTAAGCAAAAATACGGCATTGGTAAATTTTGGCTGTGGTTCTAATCCTATCCAATCTTTAGATCTGCGCCAAAACACTGCTCTAGTTGTGTTGTCGTGTAAAAATATGGCTTTGACTAGTTTGAATTGCGACTCTTTACAACTCATGTTTTTAGATGCGAGCCAAAACTCAGCGCTTACCACTTTAACATGCGAAAGTAATAAATTAATCGAAATAGATGTGCACCAAAACTCAGCTATGACTGAATTGTCATGCTACGGTAATCTCCTAAAAGACTTAGACGTGAGTCAAAACACTGCATTGACAAAATTGAGTTGTAGCAACAATCAATTAAGAACCCTAGATGTCAGTCAAAATACTGGGTTGACAGAATTGAGTTGTAGCAACAATCAATTAAGAACCCTAGATGTCAGTCAAAATACTGCGTTGACAGAATTGCGATGTGCTGACAATAAATTAACTGCCTTAGATGTTAGTCAAAACACAGGGTTGACAGAATTGTGGTGTGATAACAATGACTTAACAGCCTTAGATGTTAGTCAAAATATGGCATTGACAAAGTTGTGGTGCTATGATAATAAATTAACTGCCTTAGACGTTAGTCAAAATAGTGCATTGACGGAGTTATCATGCAGCTTCAATGACTTAGTTAGCTGCCTTAGACGTTAGTCAAAACACTGCGTTGACTAAATTGTGGTGTCGCAGTAATCAATTCAGTGCCTTAACTGTGGAGGTAAATACACCATTGACAGATTTATGGTGTAAAGAAAACAATGTAAAGGCAGTAGAACGTACAATGCGCGAAAAAGATGATATTACGTTACATTTCGACAAAGGATTTGCTGCCCTGCTTCAGCAAAAAGGATACATTCCAGATGCACGGAAAATAAAATACTCGGATATAGCTACAATCAAAGTTTTAGATATTAGGATCCAAAAGAGTACAGAAATTGATGACAAAACAAATGATGTGCAGTTAGCATCTTTAGCTGGTATTGAATATTTAACTGAACTAACTTTTTTAAACTGCTCATATATTCGCATCAACTCCTTTGATGTGAGCAAAAATAAAGCACTGACAACCTTAGTTTGTACTTCGAGTGGAATTTACGCTTTAGACTTGAGCGAAAACACAGCACTAGATAGCTTATTTTGCAACAACAATAAACTTTCGATCTTAGATGTGAGTAAAAATACCGCACTAACTCATCTTGTTTGTGATGTCAATGAACTGACCACCTTAGATGTGAGTAAAAATACCGCTCTAACTAAGCTATCTTGTGGCGAAAATCAGCTCACGTCTTTAAATGTAAGTAAAAACACAGCACTGACAGCACTACTTTGTAGTACAAATAAACTGACCTCACTCAATGTGAGCGGAAATGCAAAACTCGCTTACCTATACTGTAGCGAAAATCAACTTACTTCCTTAAATGTAAGTAAAAACAGCAAACTAATGGCATTGTCTTGTAGAGCAAACAAACTGACCTCAATCAATGTGAGTGGAAATGCAGCGCTAACTGAACTTGATTGTAGTGAGAATAAACTTATGTCCATAAATGTAAGTGGAAATAAATCACTGACTGTATTGCAGTGTAGTAAAGCTGGACTGACCTCACTCAATGTGAGCAAAAATACAGCGCTCGTTCAAATCAGTTGTGGGTATAATAAATTAACCTCAATCAATGTGAGCGAAAATATCCTGTTAACTGAACTCTATTGCAGTAGTAATCAGCTCATTTCCTTAAATGTAAGTAAAAACACAGCACTCACTGGCCTTTATTGTAATGGAAATAAACTCACTAGCTTAAATGTAAGTAAAAATCCAGCACTGGTTTATCTCTATTGCGGTGACAATAAACTCACAACCTTAAATGTAAGTAAAAATCCAGCACTGACTGATCTAAGTTGTTCTTTTAATCAACTCACCACTTTAGATATGAGTAAAAACAAAGTGTTGGATAATTTATGGTGTATAGATAATCGACTTACAGAATTAGATTTAACTGAAAACACAGCATTAAGGCGCTTAGATTGTAGCGTCAACCCTGGTATAGCCAATAAATTTAAGCTAAAAGCGAGGTTTGACAATGACCGTATTTTCGAAAAATTTGACTGGGGATGGAGCTATGAGCATCAATCCATTAGAGTTGAGCTTGAGAAATAAATGAAAAGCAATTTTGTTTTTAAAAGTGAAAAGACTGTTAATATTAGTTGGGCAGAGGCTTGCCTTGTCTTTTTTAGAAGATGTGCTATTGTTGATGAAATATTTTTTTGCACTAATGTGGTAGTTATGCTTAAATAATGTACATTTGAACCTTGAACATTTATGCTTACGGATCCTAATTACAAGGACAACAATTGTTTTAACTTTTGATTAATGCAGTCACTGCATCAACATGGGCCTCGAATAAACCTTCTGTTACTCATTGACAATCTAAAATCAATAAGCACAGAAAAAATAATAACTGTGAAGACAATTTAACAATTCACAATTCTAACCTACGCAATTCGTAATTTTTAAAATAATAGTGATGAAAAGAAAACTTCGTATGGGAATGATTGGAGGTGGAAGCACTGCATTCATTGGCGCCATTCATCGAATGGCTGCCTTTATGGACAATCAGATTGAGTTAGTTTGTGGTTGCTTTAGCAGTCAACCCGAAATTTCGCAAACATCTGGCTTATCTTATTTTCTTTCGGAAGATCGGATATATAGCGATCTTAACGAAATGATGATGAAGGAAGCAGCCCTTGATTCGAGCTTGCGTATGGATTTTGTGAGCATTGTAACACCCAATTATTTGCATTTCGATGCGGCTATGTTGGCTCTTGAATATGGCTTTCATGTGGTGTTAGATAAACCCATGACTTTTAGTTTATTACAAGCACAATTATTGAAAGAGAAGGTAGACAAAACTGGGCTTTTGTTGGCTTTAACACATACCTATGCTGGCTATCCTGCGGTTAAAGAAGCTAAATACAGGGTGGCACAAGGCGATTTTGGACCGATAAGGAAAATAAATGTAAGCTATGTACAAGGTTGGTTATCATCACGTATCGAATTAGAAGCAGGTAATAATGCAGGTTGGCGCACGGATCCCAATAAATCAGGAAAAGCGGGTTGTATGGGTGATATCGGGACACACGCTTTGCATCTTGCAGAATATATTTCGAACTTGCGGGTAACTGAATTATGTGCCGAATTGAAAGCGTTTGTGCCAGGTCGGCCAATTGATGATGATGGTGCCGCACTTCTTCGTTTCAATAATGGCGCAACAGGTGTTCTCACAGCCTCGCAAGTGTCGGTAGGCGAAGCCAATGGCTTATCAATTAAGATATATGGCGAAAAAGGAGGGCTGGAGTGGATACAAGAGTCGCCCAATACATTGATCCTCAAATGGAGTCATCAACCAACACAATTGATCCATGTGGGTAGTAATTGCCATCTATCCGAAATCGCCCGATTTAATACCCGCACACCTGGTGGGCATCCCGAAGGATATATTGAAGCTTTTGCTAATATTTATCGCAATTTTGCCGCTTGTTTGCAAGCCCATTTAAACAATGAAACACCCAAGCCCGAGTATTTGATTTCCCCTAATGTAAATGACGGCTTACGTGGCATGCAATTTATTGAAACAATAGTTCGTTCAGGGATACGAGCAACAAACAAAATGGACGAAGTGGATAGAATAAACTAATAAATTTAATAATTGATTGATTGGAACCACAGTATGCTGAATGTATAAGCTGTAGAGAGTAATTAAACGACATTATCAATCCAAAACAATCAACTCTTTATTTGGGCTAATATCGCAGTGAAACGAGGCGGTTACCAAAGGAACGTTAAAAAATATTCACCATAAATCAATAAGTATGCTCTTTAACATAGGTTCTTATTTATTTTATTTCGATATTTGCACCATATTCTGTTTTCGACTAACAATCGGAAGGTAGATTAACAAACACATTTAACAAACACATTTAACAAAATCTTATCATTATGGACATTGTACAATTAATTTTAGCGGCAACACCTGTGTTGTTGCTGATTGTTTTACTCGGTTTTCTTAAAGTTCCAGGCGACAAAAGTGCATTAATTACCCTAGCAGCAACACTTTTAATCGCCGTTTTTGGTTTTGATTTCTCGGTAAGAAACACCAGTTTAGCCTTTTCTTTTGGTGCCTTAAAAGCCATTTTTCCCATCTTAATTATTATTTTGATGGCCATTTTTAGTTACAACGTCCTCCTTTTCACCAAAAAGATGGATGTTTTGAAACAACAATTTTCATCAATATCATCGGATAAATGCATCCAAGTTCTTTTACTGACTTGGGGTTTTGGCGGTTTACTCGAAGGTATGGCTGGTTTTGGAACAGCAGTTGCCATTCCTGCGCCTATTTTAATTAGCTTGGGTTTCAAACCTGTTTTTTCTGCGGTAGCTAGTTTAATTGCCAATAGTGTAGCTACAGGTTTTGGAGCTGTGGGTACGCCCGTAGTCACACTTGCTAAAACAATCGGTATTGATCCTACTGATGCTATGGCTATTCAAGAACTAAGTGTTAATGTGGTGTGGCAATTAGCGCCTTTAATGTTTTTAATTCCCTTTGTATTGGTTTTCATGACCGATTCTAGCATGAAGGCACTTCCTAAGAATATTCTGTTGAGTTTATTGGTAGGTGGTGTATCGCTAGGTGTACAATATGGTGCAGCTCGATATATTGGTGCCGAAACACCTGCTATTTTGGGTAGTTTAGCGTCTATCATTACTATTATTGCTTGGGGCAAATTAACCACTTCAGAAGCTACTCCATCAAACAATCAAGTTAATTACTCTACTTCCGAAACATTTAATGCGTGGGCGATATATGGACTTATTCTTTTACTTATTGTGTTTACCAGTCCCTTATTTATGGGAATACGTACGTTTCTACAAAGCCTTATTGTAACAAATATCCCATTGGTTTTCACTGATATGGTGACTGGGCAAGATACTGCAGGAGCGGCTATCATAGAAACAATAACCAAAACACATAAAATCACTTGGCTCACCGATGCTGGTGTTCTTTTATTTGTGGGTACTATGCTAGGGGGATTGATCCAAGGAGCCAGCTTCAAAGATCTATTTAGTTTATTAGGAAAAACTGTAATTCAGCTGAAAAAGACATTTATTACAGTTACTTGTCTTATTGGTTTATCTACAGTAATGGATATGTCATCCATGATTTTTGTTTTAGGATCGGCTTTGGCAGCATCAACAGGTCTTTTGTATCCTCTTTTTGCTCCAGCCATCGGATGTTTGGGAACCTTCTTGACAGGTAGTGACACCTCATCTAATATTCTTTTTGGAAAACTACAAGTTACTGTAGCTGATCAAATTGGAGCCGATCAAAGCTGGTTGGCGGCAGCCAACACTGCAGGTGCTACAGGTGGTAAAATTATTTCACCTCAAAGTATTGCTGTAGCCACATCGGGACTTGACAGTTTATATAAAACAATAAAAAAAGCGTTCAGAGATGGTTTTGCCACTCTTTGAACGCTTTTTTCGCACCATTACATGTGAGGCATGAAAGACGCAAAGATTTTCACGCACTGCATCAGCCCGAACAGGACGTACGACAAATTTCCTTTTTTTGAGATTCCTCGCTATGCTCGAACACCTTCAATTCGCATAATTCCTTAATTCGTCTTATCTTTGTGTTGTATAAAAATAAAATATATGAATAGATCTATCGCTCCGCCCATTGTAGTACCTCAATCAATCAAACATATTCAGCCTCAAATCAGTACTCTGCCAAATGCTTGCCCATTGTATACCATTGCAGTGGATACGCAAGATGTCATGCGATTTGCTTTGATTTTTGAGGCGGGTACCCGATTTCAATCGCAATTCTTTTTAGCCAGTTCTACCGCCAATCTTTTAAGCGAAGGCACTGCGCTTTCTACAGGAGAGGACATTGCCAATCGGCTCGATTTTTATGGTGCTTCGTTTGAAGCGAATGTCGATAACGATTGGGTGATATTATCGGTATATTGTCTTTGTAAACATTGCGACAGTGTGTTAGCCATTCTGTCCGAATTTATTCTGACACCTTCGTATCCCGAAAAGAGTTAGCAGTTTATAAAAATAAGAAAAAACAGCAGTTACACATGGCACGTCAGCGTGTCGAAACAATTGCTCAGGAAGAAATAGCGGCTAAATTATTTGGACGCCAGCATCCTTATGGCTATTCGGCACCTGTAGAAGCTTACGATGCCTTGCAACGCGAATTGTTACTGCAATATCATCAACAATATTTCACTTCGGCACGTGCGTTTATGCTTTTGGCAGGTAAAGTGAGCGACAAAGAACAAGCTGTTGTGGCAAAATATTTTGGACATCAATGGGGAAACACTTTGGTAGCACAGGTGAATTTGCCCGCCATTATTTCGGACAATACGATGACAACTATTCCTAAAGCCGATTCGGTTCAGGCTGCTATCCGCTTAGGGAAAATAATGTTCCCTAAAACACATCCCGATTTTACAGGTGTAATGCTGTTAGGGACCATTTTTGAGGCTATTTTGGGTCGCGTTTAATGCAAAACATTCGCGAAGAAAAAGGTTATACTTATGGGATATATGCAGGCTTATTGAGCAAACAGCACAGTGGTTATTTGAGTATCGGTACCGAAACCGGAAGCAATTATTGCGAAGCCGTCTTTAAAGAAATTGCGTTTGAAATGTTGCGGCTGCAAACAGATTTAATACCACAATCAGAACTTGATTTAGTAAAACAATTTACTTATGGCGAAATGATGCGTACCCTCGATGGCCCCTGGGGACAAGCGGAGGTAGCTATTGATATCGCCCAAAACAAATTGTCGCCCAATTATGTTGCACAACTATTCGAGGAGATCAAAAGTATAGATGCAGAGCGATTGCGCCAACTTGCCCAAACTTATTTGAATTTTGACGACTATGCAAAAGTGCAAGTAGGCTAGTAGGGGCGGACCTATGTGTCCGCCCTATGTGTCTGCCTTCTGGAAATCGCTATCTAGTATAAATTGGGAATGAATAAAGAAATGAGTTTAGTATTGCAGGGGGTAGTGCCGCGTTTAGCGCATTATCGCTTTAGCCAAGCCATTAATTTGTGCTTTACCGAAGGACAGTGTTGGGCGATTATGGGGCCGAATGGTGCAGGAAAAACGCTTCTGACTGATATTATAGCGAATAAACAAACACTAAAAGAGGGAGTAATAAGCTATCCTTTGCAGGCAGAAGGACTTAATTCGGTGGTGAAGCAAGTGGCTTTTCGCGATATTTACAACCTTATAGATGTATCCAACAGCTACTACCAGCAACGTTGGAACAGCGCTAAAAGCGAAGCACCAGTAGTGAATGATCTATTAAAAGATGTAGATCAAGAGTGGCTAGGTACTTTGGTGAAATGGTTTGGTATCGATCATTTGTTGGAAAAAGAAATCAATTTATTGTCAAGTGGCGAACTGCGGAAGGTCATCATTACTCAGTCGCTTTTAAGCAAGCCTCAGTGGTTAATTTTAGATAATCCTTATATAGGACTTGATCATTTGTCGCGCATTACCCTAAACGAAAGCCTATCGCAATTAGCCGATTTGTTACACTTACAGATTGTACTTGTACTGTCGGATCCTTCTGATATACCTACTTTTGTTACACATGTGCTACCCGTCAAGGATAAACACTTGTATGCCCCAATTCGGGCAAATGTTTTTTTGAAAGACACTGCCTTTATTGGACATTTATTTGGACTTTCGGAAAGCAACAAGCCCATCATAATTCCCAAAAACAAGCAACAAGAACCATCTGCACCTTACTCCTTTGCCGTGGTGATGCGCAATATTCACGTTCGATATGGACAAAAATGCATTATTGATCATTTAGATTGGACAATTAAAAGGGGAGAAAAATGGGCTTTGATGGGTAAAAATGGATCTGGAAAGTCCACTTTGCTAAGTTTAATTTGTGCCGACAATCCGCAAGCTTATGCCAATGATCTGGTTCTTTTTGATCGGAAACGAGGTACAGGAGAAAGTATTTGGGATATTAAAAAGAGGATGGGTTACATATCGCCCGAAATGCATCTTTATTACCTAAAAAATATCAGTTGCTTAGATGTAGTGGCTTCTGGTTTTTTTGACACCATTGGGCTTTATGTAAAATGCAACACACAGCAGGCCGCTATAGCTGCCCAGTGGCTACAGTATTTTAACATAGCGCATCTTCAAGCCTGTTCGTTTCTCCATATTTCATCAGCCGAGCAACGTTTGGTGCTTTTGGCTCGGGTGTTTGTAAAAGATCCAGAGTTATTCTTATCCTCGACGAGCCCATGCATGGCTTAGATGTCGCCAATAAGCAGCGCGTAAAAGAGCTATTAGAAGCACTTTGCACTCCTGATAAAACCTTAATATATGTGAGCCATTATGAGGACGAAATACCAAAATTCATCAACCAACGCTTGTATCTTGATGAGCGGAACCGAAAATAAAAATTACCGTTAAATGCACACCCTATTGAAGTTGTGAATAAACAAGTATCTTTGTATTCGTACAATGAAATCCCCCTGCGAAAGGTATCAGAAACGGACAATCTTATTTGCAAAGTAAATCCAGACTGTACGTAAATCGCTGATAAACAATACGTCCTTATTTGCAAAGTAAATCCAGGACAATAATAAAGGTAAATTATATCATCATGGAGAATTGGCATCAACTAGCAACAAAGTTATTGGAAAAGAGTTTATATCCTGTTCCAACAGAATTAAATAACTTAGATTGGAAAAGTGGACTTTCGCCTAAAACAGATAGACTAGCCCAACATATTTGTGCATTTTCAAATTTAATTGGCGGAGGTTTCTTGGTTTTTGGCGTGAATAATGATGGTAGTTTATGCTCGGTTGAACACGGATTTGTCGAAAAAACAGTTCTAACACTCGGTAATATTGCTAAAAATAATTTAATCCCATCTACCGGAATTGAACATGTTGTTTTGGAATTTAAAAGCCATCACTTACTTTTTGTTTATATTCCAGAGCAAGATGATAAACCCACCTATTTGCGTGGTAAAGACCTATTTAGTGCCTACACAAGGTCGGCGGGTCAAACAGTAAAAATGACAAAGCGACAGGTGCAGATGTTGATTGCACAATCGCGAGGTATTCCGTTTGAAGAGCAGGAAGCTCTTAGAGATTTGCATTTAGATCAAGTTTTAGATCTATTAAATTACAAGAAATTGTTTGAGTTGTTGGAGCGAAATGTCCCCAAAAACTCGGAAAACATTTTAAACAAATTGATCGAGTTAGGGTATGTAAAACAAGTAAAAGACAACAATTTTAGTATCCTGAATCTAGGTGCTCTATTATTTGCACGAGACCTCAATAACTTTCCTGATTTGAAAGGGCGAAATATCATTGTGCGCCAATATAAAGGAAGCAATAACAGAGATTTGCATCTTGAACAAAGAGGAGTTTATGGTTATGCTGCAGGATTTGAAGGATTGTTGGGTTTTATTATGATGCAACTTCCAAAATTGGAAATTATTGAAAGTATAAGAAAAGATATTCCAATTTACCCAGAGGTAGCTATTCGTGAATTTGTAGCTAATGCACTAGTGCATCAAGACTTCACCATTGAGGGAATGCCTATAACTATTGAGCTTTTTGATAATCGTTTATCAATTACCAACCCAGGTACACCCCTAGAAGATCTGAATAGATTGTTAGATCTTCCCCCTCGGTCAAGAAATGAAGGATTAGCTCAGGCGATGTTCTTGTTGGGTATTTGCGAACGGCGAGGTAGCGGAATCGATCGAGCCATTGAAGCTATTGAGAAACAAAAATTGCCTCCTGTGAAGTTTGAGAAAAGCGAAACGCATACTAAAGTAATATTATTTCCACCAAAAGACTTAAAGGATATGTCGAAGACGGAAAGAATAAGGGCGTGTTATCAACATGCGTGCTTATTGCACGAAGATAATAAAGAGCTGAACAATCAATCGTTACGAGAACGATTGGGGATTGGCAAAGATAATGCAGCCATCGCATCACGCATTATTGCAGACACACTTGCCGAGGGGCTCATAAAATATGCCGACCCTGCCATTACCTCAAAGAAATATGCCAATTATCTGCCTTATTACGCATAAGCTGTAACGCATCTTTATATGCAATTCTTATTTGCAAAGTAAATCCAGAAGATAGATAAAACGCTGATAAACAAGATGTCCTTATTTGCAAAGTAAATCCAGTATATAAGAATACTCAAATGGTCAAGAAGCGAGCTTTATAGAAGGAGACGTTTTAAAAATGATCATACCTTTATCTATTAAAGGTGGCGGTGTAAAGTTACAAGATGGCGGTGTAAATCCAGAAGGTGGCGGTGTAAACCTAGAAGATGGCGGTGTAAGTACAGAAGATGGCGGTGTAAACCAAGATATTATAATAGTAACTGATTTGTTAACCAGCATCATAAAAGGTTCACGTAAGTCGGTGATTATTTCTTTATCGGATATTGTGAGTCTTTTGTTAAAAAACAAGAATGGAGCTAGTGCTGAACGGATTGTTAATGAAATAAATAAAGCTCAAAGAACAATTGAAAGACATTTAAAAACCCTAAGAGATCATCATATTATCGAATTTAAAGGTTCGCCAAAAACAGGAGCGTATTACTTAACAGAAGATTTTTTACGGAAAAAAAAAGACTAAGTACGTAGACTGTAAACATCTATTATCAAACAATCATAATTCAAAACTCATAATCACAAATCATGATCAAAACATTTCTATCTATCATTTTCACCACCATCGTGGCATTCACTATTTGGGCGCAACCTTACCCACGTATACTGCAGCCTGTCGATTATGTAAATCCCTTTATTGGGAGTACCAACTATGGCACTACCAATCCAGGGGCTGTTTATCCACAAGGATTAATGTCGGTGGTTCCGTTCAATGTCATGGGATCGGATAGTAACAAACGCGATAAGGACGATGGTTGGTGGTCGACACCTTACAGCCATGCCAATAGTTTTATGACCGGCTTTTCACATGTGAACCTCAGCGGGGTAGGCTGTCCAGATATGGGAAGCTTATTGCTGATGCCCACCACTGGCGAACTAACAGTAGATTATCGCGCTTATGGCAGCACGTATACCAACGAGATCGCTTCGCCGGGTTATTATTCAACACGATTAACGAAGTATGGCATCAAGGCAGAAGCGTCGGCAAGTCCACGTGTGGGGATATCGCGCTTCACTTTTCCGAAAGGCAAGAGCCATATTATTCTCAATCTAGGAGAAGGTTTGACCAACGAAAGTGGGGCTACTTTGCGCCGAGTGAACGATCGAGAATTTGAAGGATCGAAGCTTTTGGGTACATTTTGCTACAATCCGCAAGCCGTGTTTCCCATCTATTTTGTGATGCGTGTTAGTAAAACACCAAAAACCAGCGGTTATTTCAAGAAACAACGCCAGATGACTGGCGAACATGTTTGGGACAGCACATCGGGTAAGTATAAGATCTATACCGCTTATAATAAAGAACTTTCGGGAGATGATGTAGGGGCTTATCTTACTTTTGATACCCAAGAAGGAGAAGCCATATCAGTTCAAATGGGGAGTTTCGTTTGTGAGTATCGCCAATGCCCGATTGAATTTAGAGACCGAATGCTACAACCCGACTTTGATGCCGTGTGGACTGCTACTCGGAAACAATGGAACGACGATTTATCGCGTATTTTGGTAGAAGGGGGCACCAAAGATCAAAAGACCGTATTCTATACTGGGCTGTACCATGTGTTAATTCATCCCAATATTCTACAAGACGTGAATGGACAATATCCTGCCATGGAAACTGGCGAAACCTTGACCACCGACAAAAACCGATACACTGTTTTTTCGCTATGGGATACTTACCGAAACGTTCATCAATTAATGACCTTAGTGTATCCTGAACGTCAAATGGACATGATACACACCATGTTAGATATGTATAAGGGAACATGGCTGGTTGCCAAAGTGGGAGTTGTATGGACGCGAAACCTTGACGATGGAAGGCGACCCATCGATTCCAGTTTTGGTAGATGCTTGGTTGAAGGGTCTGAAAGATTTTGATGTAGAATTGGCTTATCAAGCCATGCGGAAGGGGGCTACCACGCCTGGTGCTCAAAATTTATTGCGTCCCCTGATAACGATGATTATATGAGTAAAGGCTATGTCCCGCTGTTACACGATACCGACAATTCGGTTTCGCATGCACTCGAATATTACTTAGCCGATTGGAATTTATCGCAAATAGCCAAAGCACTCCCGGCAAAAACCGAAGATGCACAATTGTTTTCATAAACGATCGATGGGGGTATAAGAATTACACAGTAAAGAATTCTCGGTACTTTCCGACCTCTTTTGCCATCGGGTGCGTTTTTACTCGCCTTTCAATCCCTTTACAGGGAGCCAACTTCGAGCCCAATCCAGGTTTTCACGAAGGCAATGCTTGGAATTACACCTTCTATGTTCCTCATGATGTATTGGGTTTATCACAATTGATGGGTGGACAAAAAGCTTTTGTCAATAAGTTGCAGATGGTGTTTGATAAGGGTTATTTCGATGTCAGTAACGAACCCGATATTGCCTATCCTCATTTGTTTAGCTATTTTAAAGGCGAAGAATGGCGCACTCAGAAAGAAATCAAATCGATTTTGGAGAAACATTTCACCAATGTTACTGGCGGCATTCCAGGGAATGACGATACAGGAACTATGTCGGCATGGGCAGTATTCAATATGATGGGCATTTATCCCGATTGTCCAGGTAGTCCACACTACACCATCACCACCCCTACATTCGACAAAATCACCATCAAACTGAATCCCAAATTCTATCCTTCAGGAGAATTGGTGATTGAAGCGAAACGAAATACAGCGTCAGATTACTTGATCGAGTCGATACAGTTGGATCAGAAAGCGTTTAAGTCGTATCGAATTAGTCATAGTGAATTAACCGGAGCGAAGCGGTTAGAAGTGAAAGTGCGTCCGCAATTAGCGGCAGAGCAAGATGATACCGAGGCAATGCCTTTTGCTATTGTCGAAGATAAGCCTACTTTCCAAGGAGGTGATGTTAATTCGTTTGGAAAATGGGTGAATAGCAAAGTAGTTGCGCCTACTGATTCAACGGTTATATTAGGGTCTGTGTATCTTGGGTTTGATATTGGGAAGGACGGAAAGGTAATAAATGTGGCGTCATTAAAAGACAGCGATAAGGATCATCCGCTAGTTAAAGAGGTAATACGTGTAGTAAAATTATCACCTGATTGGAAGCCTGGACGCCAACAAGGCAAAGCGGTGAAGGTGTCGTTTCAATTCCCAATTCGTTTTGACCCGTTTCTGTTTTAGAACATACGCTAATTAAAAGGAATATGATTTCTAAATGAATCATCGAGTGTTGCACAATTCTATAAACAAGTGAATTACTAATATACACTAGACTATTAATCAAAAAAGAGGCTGTCTAAAAACGAAAGTTTTAGGCAGTCTCTTTTTTTATCGCACCCATCTTTTTTCTGTAAATATTTGGTTGTTTGATTGCGATTTTAGACAGGCCTCTTTCAATATTAAAAGCATCAATAAAATGTCTATGCTTACTTTTTCTAAACCCTTAAGAACATATTCTTCAAAAGATTTGGCTAAAATAAAGGTCTCGCCAAGGTCGTGGTCAAAAAGACTGAAATTTTTCCATCTGAATCAATGCCAATCGAATTTCCAGAATAATCTGCCCCAATAATAAGCATATTCTTATCTCCATCTCTCTAGTGAAGATGATTTTCCTTTGCAATAGAGTTTTTTTCAAAAAAGTCATTCAGTTTTTTTATGGTGCTTTCTTTCATTTTATTATGTGGTTTTTGCCCTTTTCGTCTATTAAGTTCTCTTGCTTTCCAATATTCTCTTCTCCAGTTGTCAAAGTCTATCCTTACTTTTCCTGAACCGACTCCAGCTCCCTTTTTATTTCCAAAAGGATGCATTCTCCTCCTCTTCTGTCGCAAAATTCCCTGATTAATCAAAAAAGGGTTTGTCTAACAATAGACAAACCCTTTATATCTTTTAAATTGGACTTCTCCGTCCAATTCATTCAAGAAAGAAGTTTTTACAAACTATTCCTCTTCTAATAATTGCATTTTTTGACGATAAGCTGCACGCTTAATCTCATCACGACGACGTACTGAATGTTTCACAAAACATTTGCGCGCGCGTAATTCTTTGATAGCACCAGTCTTTTCAAACTTACGTTTGAATTTCTTTAACGACCTTTCAATATTTTCGCCTTCCTTAATCGGAACAATAATCATAGTTTATAGACACCTCCTTTCGGGCGCAAAGGTAAAACAAAAACTCGAATAATTAACACCCTTCGATATTTTCTTGAAATGTTTTTAATTGCATCGTTTCACCAGCGATCCACAACACATCGCCATCTTGCAACACGGTATCCGATTCAAATTCGGCTAAAGCATGATCTTCTCTATCTATTCCGATAATCATACAAGCTGTTTTCTCCTGAATAGCGAGGGCTTTAATTGATTTACCAATGAGAGTGGATGGTTTTTTGATTTCGTATTGCGAGATATTAATCTGACACGAAACCTCTGGTTGATCCATTTTCTCATCTAACAATGGAATCACTGTCTGTAATTCCTCATCAGTACCAGCCATAATTACCCGATCATAAGGATATAAATAATCTGTCCCTTTGGGAATATTGATTTTGAGTGTGCCTCGGATAATAGAAATAATACTTACCCCAGTGTTTTTTCGGAAGTTCAATTCTTTAAGACTTTTGCCGACACAAGGCGAGTTGGGTTGTACTTGAATCTCTTCAATATGGACATCTTTATTCAGCAATTCTTCTTTAGCCAATCTATTAATACTGCTTTTTTTATCTTGATGAGTTTCTCTTACATTTAGATTTTCAAGAAATTGGGTTTCAAGTTGATGAGATTGTTTGTTGAATCCCTTACTGAATACAAAGAATATGCTAATTGCACCTGCAATGACCAACAAAAGGGCTGTTGCTTGAGGAAATAGCGGTACCAATACAATTAAGATAAGCGCCATACACAAAACAATTTGGAACAGATAAAGTGCTATCAGTGCAGCTTTGTTGAAGTGGCTATCGGCCCAAAGAGCAATGTATTCGGGCGATTTATGCTTTCTATTTACAATGGCATTCATAAACGGTGCCATGAACAATAGGGTAATGCTTGCCACCAACACCAAGCCACCTGTACCTGATAGATATTGGGTAACAAACTCAAGCAGGTATTCGCGAGATAGCGTATAAATGGCTATTGACAAAGCAAAATAGATGACCACGGCAGGCAAAACGCCACGCAATAATTTGTTCCAATTGTTTTCGCTATTAATGGTTTTTTGATGCGTTGCAGCATAACCAGTCAGCAATTTCTCCCATTTGTCGGGTACTTTCGGTGCAAGCCAATTGTATAAAGGGATGGATAATTTAATGAGATAAGGCGTGGTAAAGGTGGTGATGACAGACACCGCCACAATGATGGGGTAAATGAATGTACTGATGACGCCAAGTTGCATACCCAGTGTGGCAATAATAAACGAAAACTCGCCAATTTGCGCCAAACTCAATCCCGATCGTAACGACACTTTTAAGCCTTCGCCCGAAGCCAGCACACCCAGTGTGGCAAATATTACCCTACCAATTAGCACCACCACTGTGAATAAGATAATCAGCAAGTAATACTCCGAAATAGCTGTAGGAATAATCATCATACCTACCGATACAAAGAAAACTGCGCCGAACAGGTTTTTCAAGGGCTCAATTAAATGCTCTATGTGTTTGGCTTCAACCGTTTCTGCCAGAATAGAACCAATCACAAAAGCACCTAAGGCAGCCGAAAACCCAACAGTGTCGGCAAACATCACCATTCCCAAACAAAGTCCGATGGCAACAATCAAAAGAGTTTCGTCGTTCAGGTATTTTTTAAACTTATGAAGAAAGGTGGGGATTAAAAAGATGCCTACAACAAACCAGATCAGCATAAAGAAAATCAACTTCAATACACTGTTGAACAGTTCGGATCCTTCGAAATGCTGACTTACGGCAACTGTCGATAATAAAACCATCATCACAATGGCCGCCAAATCTTCGACAATTAACATCCCAAAAACAATTCCTGCAAATCGTTTCTTTTGCAAGCCCATGTCGTTAAAAGCTTTGATAATGATGGTGGTGGACGACATGGATAACATGCCTCCTAAAAAGAAACTTTCCATTTGCGTCCAACCAATTAATTGACCAATGACGTATCCGATTACAATCATCGATCCCATATTGATCAAGGTGGCGATGGACGCTGTGCCCCCTACATTGATGAGTTTCTTGAAACTAAATTCGAGCCCGAGTGCAAAGAGAAGGAATATGACCCCAATCTCCGACCAAGTATTGACATTGCCTAGATCGGCAACCGAGGGCATGAGTACAAAATGCGGACTCACTAAAAAACCCGCAACAATATAGCCCAATACAACGGGCTGTTTCAGCCACTTAAAAAGAATAGTAACTACCCCAGCTACAATAAGTATAAGGGCCAAATCGCTTAATAGCGGTGGTAAATGTGACATAAATGAATGTTTGAATTATTGATTGATTGACTGATTTACTGACTGATTGATTGACTGATTGATTTACTGAATTACTGACTGCACGAGCCTCGAGTAATGCGAAGCCACTAACCACTAATCATTAATCATTTAACCACTACTTGGGCTTCTTTCTTTCCGATAAACAAGATCACTGCCGTTTTCAAATCCGAACGTCCAGCGTGTGGCGAAGCGTGTGCATATCGTTCCAATTGCGCTAAAGCCTCTTCCCTGATTTGTGGCAATTGCTTTCGATCTTTGGTTTTTATGTATTTGAGTTCAAATATCCATTCGTAGGGAATATTCGGAAACGCTAGCGAGCGTTGTAGATAAATATCGGTATAACCATTCTCGTTTTCGCGCTCACTTATCGGGCAATACACAGTGCTAAAGAACAAACGTGACAGGATAATGATCTTGATATACTTTTCATCGAAGTTCTGTAAATCACGATTGGATAGTTTCGATAGAATACTTTTGCTGATGTATTGAATAAACGGTTTGGCGTCGCCTTTCGATAAAGCATCTATACCATCCTTGTAGTCCGCAGTTTCCATTTTAATGGACTCATTATCATCGTTAATCATTCGTTCTAAATATCCCCAATACAAGGTTTTGATTGAATAATTAGGAATACGCAAACGTAATTTGGTACCTTCAATTCCATCAATGGTGAGCATTCCCATATAAAACAGTAGCGATATAAAATAAGATGTATCACCTAAGTTGTCAATCGAGAACTTCGTCTTGATTTGTCCAATAATACTTTCGTTCAGAATAATCTCTTCCAGCTGTTTTTTGTTTTCCGGAACTGCAATTAGATTCTGTAGTCGACTGTAATCTGTCTGTAGATTGTCGTCGTAAATAGTTTTTGGAGCTTTGTTTTCGGCTATCCAATTATTCAAATAGTAGAACAACATAGAGGGATTATAAATTCGTTCTGTAGCGTTTTTGTTGAATAAATAACCATTGTAATACATCTTTATTAAGCCCAAATTAATCACCTCAGGATCAAGTTGACAATTAGCAACAATCCCTTCTAACTCGGTCTGCGTGAAACCCATCATTTCATTATAGGCTCGGGTTGTTGTTAAATTGCCAGCAATATTGAAGCCGCTGGTTAAATCATCAAGCATTACAGGAGATATGCCAGTAATAAAGATCCGTTTTAAAGATGTCTTTGTTCCTATCTTTAGTGTTTCGTAAAAGTCGCGAACAATTCCATTTGCCCTTATCATCTTTTGTAAACCTCGTCTCGACCTAAAGCAATCAAATCATTGGCAAAATGATCATACTCGTCAATAATTACATACAACGGCAATTTGTGAAGTGCTGCAATATTAAACAAATTTGCCAGTGCTTCAATCGGCATTTCATTCGATTTTTGCTACAAGTGCAGTAGCTGTATCGGGGAATCATTTGAGCATAAAGTGCTAAAAATCAGAAATAGAATTTTCGACTTTACGTTGAAACGATTTAATAAACGCATCGGGAGAGCTGGTATTTAAACCCGAAAAGTCAAAATTGATAATACCATACGTGTTTCCATTCTTGTAGGGTGCTTTCCCTATATAGGTGCCCAGTCTTTAAATAAAAGGTCGAAACTGATTCGCTTTATTAATATCATAATAATGATCGAGCATGGATATAAACAAAC
>JAGWCC010001578.1:0-36228 GCA_022651775.1 Drusus annulatus | reverse complement strand
ATATTATTTAAATAGTTTAATTTTGTACCCTGATTGCTTAGGCCAAGCGAAACCGGTCGGTCATCATATTCGTGGTCTTATACAAAAATTATTTTTTATTTACTTCAAGCGGGAAGTTTCCCTCGAAGCCTATGTATTTTGGGATGCTGTCTGCACGTAAACAAATAAATAAAAAGGCCTAACTCTCGAAGTAACCTATATTGTAGAAAGGAAGAAAAAAAAGCGATAAATCATTTCACAGTCAAGCTGTTGAGTATTACCCATTTTTCGGAAGGACCAATGACGCTAGCGCTTCGGTGCACTTTCTATTAAAATTATGTTAGAACTAACAGAGAATGATTTTCTTACCTAGTATAAACTAATTATTCTTTTAGATAAGGTATCAATATACCATTAATCTTAGGATTAACAGTTTCTTTAAAAAATATAGTATATATGTACATATGTACACAAATAAACACTAACTCATTAACCTCAATAATAAATCAGACATTTCGTTGTGTGTCTGAAGCAACCAAAACTCTTGAACAGTGAGCTCTGGCGCAATGAAAAAAAAAAAAGCTTTACACGTGTGAAATTTTCAGATCAACTCAACTATTTTCACCTAGCAACGCTATTACCATTATGAGCTATGGAGCCTTAAAAAGTTCGAACTACCAAAAAAGAAGACGGGACATTATAATTAAAACATTTATAAAAGCTATGATGATTATATCTTATAATCATTTATAAGAGCTGTTTTTAGCGGGAATTCACTTGGGATAAAACAGTTTCCGACAGAATAAATAAACGTTTTAAATAATATCACGAATAAGTTGAACAAATTAATTAATTTAATTTTGTTACACAAATAAATTAGGTGGAAAGGACTTCCATTGAATTTGGCGATATGCGCAAAATTTAATCAACCAGCCTCTTCAATTTATAAAACAGTGGCGTTAGGTCTTGAGTTCGAAACTCTCGTTCCGTTCCAGTCATGTGTCCTTGTTTTGTAGTGAGTCAGAAAATCAATGGTTACTCAATTAATTGTGTCACTGCCTGCTGCACGTATGTTCCCCGCCATGATGCACCATATTTGCAATCGGGTTCGATTCAATCTGTCATGGTTGAGGAGACTAAATTATATGGTGATACAATATAAAATTTCTCTCAAATATTGCATTTTAGAATACAAAGGAATAAAGTCAAATACATCTCAAGCATTTATAATGCGTTCATGGTTATTGAACATTTTCAATGTATTTTATATTGCTACATATCACAATGATTAAAACTGATAAAATACCTACTTTGTTACGTTCTTTTGCATTTTGCACAACTATATATTAATATCAGCAAATACACTGTTCTATAAGGGCTTCCCAGGATTCGTTCAAATTTAGAGTAACACATCGTGCACACATACTGACATTTTTTTTACATTTCACACAGAGACTATGGTACGATATGAGGTTATTATTGAAATATATAATAATAATAAATGGTTAACTTTTATAGCGCCGTTTTTGTGGGAAAATCACATTGACGGCCTGCATGGTCGAGTGGTAAGACGCTCGACTACGAATCCAGAGGTCGCGGGTTCGAACCCGGCGTGCGCAAATAAATTTTATTTAATTATTATGTGTCATAACACATTTAATTGATCTAAAATAAAACAGAGTATACTCGTATTTGCGGCACGTTCCAGAGTGGTAGATACTCTAAGTATCGCCCTGGTGAAATACCACCATTCAGAATTGAAACGTTGCTTGAAATGGCTTTAGCCGTGTTTAGTGACCAGATCTGAATAGCCAGGTACTTTCCTACCTTGCCCTTCCTCATCTCCTTCCTCTCTCCACTACCTTCAGCCTCACAACATACCCCTATTGGGGATGCCATAGTCTCACTGGCTCTAGACGGTTGGGAGCAGTTGAGACTCTTGTGCGGTATTCATGTAAAAAAAAAAGAAAAAAAAAGGCGCTTTCAAATTAATTTATCTAACCTATAATTTATCACTCGAGCTTATAACTAATAACTTACAGTTAAGATTTATTACTAATGGCTTACACCTAATAATTTAAACCAGTGACGTACAATATGGACTTATAGCTTGTAACTAACAGTGAAATAGATGCTAACATTAAAAACATTAATATTTACAGACATTTAAAAATGTCAGACGAACTATATTGGCTAACAGTGAAATAGATGCAAACATTAAAAACATTAATATTTACACATACAATAAAAGTAAAAAATAAAATTTAAAACCAACTTATTACCAAATTATTTATAACGTGGATATTCACAGACATAGTACAAGGAAATGCAAATAAATCAGAGTACCAGAAAGAGTAAATCCAATAAAAAAAACAGTTTACTCTATAAAGAGATGATTTTTTTACAATGCGCTGCCGGAAACCATGAAAATTATACTAAGTAACAAATTAAAAATAGCCTGCAAGAACTATATAAAATACGTGAGTATGTTATATTAAGTAGTATATAACATTAGTTGTGACATCGTCTCTAGAAATGGCGTGAAACTCTTAGGTGTTTATCTAAATGCAGATCTTTCACTCAGATCCCAGATAACGAAAAAAAGTAAGCGCAGGTATCTTTAACCTGCGTCAAATTAAATGCAGATGTTGGTAAGCTCATACGTTGCGTCACAACTCGATCACACTGACAGACTTCAGTCAGTTTTGAACACCGCAGCAAGGCCGACAACCGGCGTTTCCAAGTTCTCCCATATATCGCAACATCTTAAGAACCTTCACAGGCCTAAATGTCCTAAACGGATCCAATTCAAATCATGCTGGATGATTTTTAAAGCAAAACATGGCATGGCACCGCCTTACTTGTCGGAACTGTGCATTCCAAGCGATACTGATACGAGCTTCTAATTATTTATTGTCATACAAAGATATCAGCTGTGTTTGGGTGAAAGGCATTATTCCACTTTTTTGCAATTAAATTTAGGTCTTAGCAATAACATAACGGTCATGTTGTTATGCTTGACATCTGACCATATTTTTTTATCAAATGCTGAAACGGGTCAAGAATCGGTGGTAACGGGGGGTGATTTTTTGAAGTGGTAACGGTAAAAAAATCATAATGGCGCTATTCATCGATATGAGACAGTGTAAAATGTGACAGTGGTTTATGCCACCAGGCCTAAGTTTGCTTGCAAAAAATGTGGATTGACGCCTTTAACCTGAACGCAGTCGAAATGTAGAGTACATATTGAGAAAGAATCATTTGAAATAGTTTAACGCGAAGTTTACGTAAGGAACAACGAGCAAAATGTCAGGCAGTTCCAGAATATACTGCAAAAGTAATCGTTTCTGCGTTTAGTAACCAGATCTGAATATACAGGTATATTCAAGCTTTTATTCTGTTTGTCGAGTTACTGGTGATTGAGTGAACTATAATAATTGACTGGTATATAATAATTTTGAGAAATTATGTATTGAACTCATTGGCCCGACTATTGGCAAACGAGTGCTATAAATTGGTGAGAATGGCATAGCAAATATGGACTAATAATCATTTTTTTTCAATACGAACATACTTAATTTCCTGATACATAACATAC
Organism: Drusus annulatus; assembly: GCA_022651775.1. NCBI lineage: Eukaryota > Metazoa > Arthropoda > Insecta > Trichoptera > Limnephilidae > Drusus > Drusus annulatus. The sequence goes on along the minus strand of JAGWCC010001578.1, from coordinate 32,651 downwards.
ATATAATAATGAACAATCTCAGAAAAACTCTTCACCCATTGTCAAAATTACTTCAATCTCATGACATCCCTCAAAATTGCAATGACATCAAAATGCTTCCACCAACATATCGTACCCCCAGTTTAACACAATAATGAGATAATTTTTTTTTTAGTTGATGTTATATTTTCGAAATCAAATGATTATAAAATAAATGATATTTCAAAATGAATTTTGGGAAAATTCAAAAGGAATAATTATGAATAATTCATAAATTTAATCAGAAATCTACAATTTATTGTTATGTGTTATTTTTTAAAACTAGGAGTGCAAACTAATCACTGAAATTAAATGGTTCTGAATAAAATCGTTTTCATAAAAAAATATCTAAATATATGAATCTTACTGGTGGATACATTGTGCCATTGAACGTAGATAGGTAGATTGTTGAACCAAATTCCGGAGTAATAGGAGCTGGCCACATTCAGCTCTCGGGCAAGTTATCCGTGGGCTGGGAATCGGACACGATATCTGCCGCCGCCAGTTGCGGCCTTCCACCCGCTGGTGGACAATAATTCACCGAGCAAATACGCGGATTAGCTCGAAGCCGGCTCAGAAAATTAGCGCAGTTCCATCAAACATGTATGACCTAGATAGGATTATTGTCACATAACCATTTTGGTAATCGGAAGCGGCCCAGACCGCTTTTCATGTTGCTTTGCCTTGACAAATAATCGGATGTATTCAAATGTTTTATGTCTAACGCCAAAATGATTTTATGGAGTATTTTAAAATTATTACTGAAGTAAAACATATATTTAAAGTTTTGTTGGTGTACTCAAGGCAGCTGTATCACCTTCCAAATGTCGTGTCAAGCGTGACAAATTAAGTAGATGCATACCGATGATAGATATTTAAGTGAAAATGTGTAAAGCGTAAGTTAAAGAAATTGTGTTTTTTACCAATATACATTTTTATTAAAATAATACAAATGAGCAAAAGTTATGCTGCAACCGGGAAAACAGCTATGCTTCTGATAAGTACTAGTTAAAAATATTTTTTGGTATTGATGAAAAAAGAAACAATTTTTAAATATGACCATTAGAATTTTAATTTGCAGTACTAGGAGGAGATTTTTCAAATACACATTGAAACTCATTATCAAGTATTGTGACACGAATTCAAATCGCTTGATGAACCAGACTTTATGTTAGATCGAGTTATACTCGTATATTAAATAAAACTTTGTATAAGACCACGGATACAATTTTATTTTTATGACCTACCGATTTCGCTTAGCCGTCAGGGTATAAAATTAAACTAAAAAAATATAAAGTGTGGTTTTATTTACATATAGAGAGAGAATAAAATATAAAATAAAAGAACAATGAGAAAATAATAGAATAACATTTAAATAATAACATAGGAACAGAGAGAAAGATATTATCATCAAATTAAAAATAATATCCGTGGTCTTATACAAAGTTATTATTTAATTTCTTTATTATGTCAAACCATAAAGTGATTACTTTCTAAGAAAATATAAAATTATTTATACTAAGCGTCAAAAGAAGGGTGGATATAGAAATTAATCACGTAACAATATATTAATTATTTTAAAGTTCAGGAGTTGATTATTTGACTGTGATTGCGTCCGTTGCAAACATGGCAACATTTCAAGATTCTAGTAAAGCCGTAAAAATAGAATATAAATTATACTTTATTCGAAAACGTTTTAGGGAGCAATGAGTAATAGCGCAATTAATGTTGCAAGGGTCCTTTCCTCGAACAAACAAATGCATCTTCTTTTGCGGAAAATGATACCGTCTGGATTGGTTTAGCGTTTACTCGGTGCACTGCTATCTACGAGTACACTGCTGCCGAGTTTTTGGCAGAGAGCTTCGTTTGCTGTCGGATCCTTCCAGCCGAACATAATACTCCATGTACCCTAGCAGAGCTAGGACAAACGTGAAAATATAATTATCCTGTATCTAGTTTCCTGGAATATTAGATGTAATATTCAATAAAAATATGGCGATGCGCTGAACACAGCTCGGGTTTTGAATAAATCTCAAAATATCATTAAGACATCTATGACAATTTATACATGAAAATACAGTTATAAATAATGCATGAATGAAATTCATATTGGCATCAACTATATTTTCTGAAAATTGAAATTGAACTGTTTTTAAACGGAAAAATCTTTCTAATTGTACAGTAAATAATAAATAAATCCGAGCAATTATTAGCTGAGTGGACAAGTGTGGCGGATTTTTACCCAGACATCGTGGGTTCAATTCCTTTGTTAACTAAGTCTTGCATAATTATACAATCATCATTTCTGGTTATTATGATGGTAGAAAGAATTCAAATATTACCAGGTTATTCGTAACCCAAAAATGTTTTTCTTTCTTTTTAAAACCACAAAAAAATAAATCGGTTGATAAATAAACAATTACATATGTATTTATATTAATAAATATGTACTTACTAATTCCAATTAAACTAAAAAGGAATAATGTAGGTCGGACTATTTTTTCTAGTTCATTTAGTCAGCTAATTAAAGAACATAAATGACTTGCAGGTTTATAGTAATTCGAGCTGTGTCGTGCGTTACACTGATTTGTTGGAAACACATACTGGAGGTACATACTATTACTGAAGCGTTCTGAAACTGCGTGTTAATAATTGATGAAATGTTTCAGATTCTTGGAGGTTTTCAAAATACCTTTCATTTGAGGTTCCCGTTGTGTTATGAATAAGTTGATGGATAATTTTAAATTGATGGTAAAATATAGTACATTTTTTCAGTAAGTGGCCAACCACCAACACTAAAATTGGAAAATCTTATAATGTGAAGGAATTCGAGGAGTGCAAGAACAAGAAACTCTAAATTAAGATAACCGAATAAAGTTATTAAATTTTTAATGGCAGAATTTTGGTGAATTTTCATATGTATTGTAATTTAACCACTTTTTTTATTAAAATAAGAAATAATTAAAAGTCTTTCTAGAGAGTTGTTTTCGAAATATTTTAATTAAGTACATCGAAAATTTCACCAACTGTGACGAAACTAGTTTGCACTTAATGTTATTTTTATAAAATAAAATGAAATGTAAAAAAACGTGATTTAAACACCGCGTTATATTATATATAACATATTATGACAAAAAAATGATCAAAAGATTTAATTTCTCACAGTTACATACTGTTGTTTCGATGTTAAATACGGTGAGCCCGTGTTTTATAGCCGGCCTTACTCTGTCCCTATTGGGAGAAGTTGTAAGGCGGGTTAAGGAAGAGGTTGACGGAAGTGATTTATTTATGTAATTTTTTAAGAAACCTCGATTGAATGAAGAAGGGAATAAAAATGCAGGTAGATCGTAGTCTCGCAATGTTTCGTTTTCACGCTCCCATCATAAACTGTAAAAAATTGTAAACTGTAGATAAAAAAGCACTCTGTTTGTGAAGAGTATTGTTTTGATTTTTTCTAGTTTAGATCTTAATCTCCATAAACTCTGCAGTAAACAGCCACTCTTGAACGTTATTTTTAAAAAATAAACATATAAAAATAAGGTTTTTCTTACTTAATTAATTTATTTTAAAACCCAGCAAGCGATTTTACGGTAATGCAGTTCCAATTCTGCTCTTGTCACCAGCCTTTCCGTATCGTATGAGAGAAGTAAATTGAATTATCGTGTTCAAATGGAACTTAAATTGTACTTCGATACGAGCAGTTAACGCGTCACGTGACTTCCCTTTTGTGAATATAATTATTTTCACGGGGTCGGGTATATTTTAAATGACTATTCTGCCATAAATCGCATATACCTTTGTGGGACAAAATGTCATATTGATATGTTTGCGCTATACTATTGTATTGGTATTGGTACATACTATAGTATTGGTTAAGTTAACAATACTTTTATGCGATTCCTTAAAATAGTTTCAACTGTCAGAAGTCAACGCTTAGTCAATCGCTTCACTAATGACTAGAACATTTAATAGGGAAAAAAAAGGAAGAAATAGGGGAGAAGGTTACCTAACCATTAAAACCTAGCAATATTTCCCATTCCAATGGTGGTCTCTCAAACTCTGGAACGAGGTGCAAATGCACTATTTTACAGTTAAATTAATCTAAAAAACTCATAAATATTTAATTTGTTTTTGTTTGCCTACGCCAGGTTTCAAGCCCATAGTTTATGGATTCATAAGTACACTACTCCGCTAATCACGTTGCCACTGGTGTTCTAAAAATTTGTTTATAAAAACCTTTTGTTCTGTTCCGACGTATATTTTCTCAACCAGCTGCTTCCAATTTCTCTCACTCGGAGGCAACAGTAACACAACAAGGGTCGGTACAATAGCAAGTAACTTTTGCTTACCAAAGAAGATTGAAAGCAGTAATGTTCGATCTTGGTTGTGGCTCTACGATCATTGTGGCGAAATAGAATGTTATTTTGTCAAGCAGAACAGCGCGGGGGGTAGGCGTTGGAGGGCAATGTCGTATCTTTATGGCTTAATTACATCATAAGCTTCACCTGTCGGCGAGGCAGCGAACTACCCTCAAAAGATCCCATCAGACCAGTTTTTGTGTTATTTTCAGTCTGCGTCATCATTAACAGGACAACAAACCATTTTGGCAAACTCTTATATTTTTCAATTTACAAATAAATAAATAATTTTAAGATTCGAACTGTTGTCCCGAGTTGTTAATTTTTTCAGGAATTTGAAAAAAGGCAACGTGGAAATAGATAGACATCAATAAGTTGATCCAAAATTACAAATTATTGTCGTTTGTACTGTTTATTTTATTCTACCATTTACCCATGGTAAATTTCTGGCTACCATTGTATTTTATCGTGATAAATTTTTGACTCCAATATCATCTTGCCACTCCAAGATGAAACGATAACTCATACAAAGCATCCCAGCTTAAGATAAGGAAATCTTTATTCTGAACTACATCCTCCCCTCACTGGCGCTACCAAAGGCATCTCGACAACGGTGAAGGGCACCTTCCCGCGGGCGCGCTCTGAGTGCCATGCCTTAACACTTTGATTGCCACACACATTTCAAAAGAAAAACAGTTCATAAAATATAACCTAGAAAACACAAAACTTTTTTTGTTTTGTTTGTTTTTTAAGCTTGATATAAGCATTTAAGACCGAATTTCTGCCAACAAAAAGTTTTACAAAATAACACAAAAAACAAGCACTTTTTTCATGTGACCTCTATCTACAAATACATCACTCCTACCGTCGAACAACTATTGGTATCTCTTTATGCCGAGTATAATAATATTTTTTTTTATTAATTTTTGATAACGATGTCGGATTTTCAGTCTCACTCAATATGTTTCGTGTTTATTCTTTGAGATTTTTTAAGATCTCAAATAAATGCTCGTTTTATAATATTTGTTTATAAACACTTTTGTAATCGTATTTGATTTTACAAATACGCCATAGTTTGATGATGCTTAAGCAGTAAATTATTGGATTTGATTTAAATGGTCCAGGCATATATTTTTTCTTTGATTGAAAATGGATAAAATTTAAATTTCTAAATTGTCATTTAATTAGCCAAAGCTGAGTAGTGGTCTAAAAAAAAAACACATAAAATAAGTAAGGAATTTATTTAGCATGTACCCGAAAAAAACATGAATTTAACTAAATTGAAACGTTTCCCTACAAAGATAATTTACCCAAATACGAGTATCTACCAAAGTTAATCCTTAAATATTAGGGTTGAAATGTAAACATTAAATTTCTTCTTTAGACATATCAGTACTTACAGCGAAATTTGCACGAAACAAATCTAAACTTAGCCTAGAGTTAAAATATTTTGTTCTATTTGTTTTCGACACAAAAATACATATCAGTCTCCGACGTCAAACAGTTTTCACTATTTCCTTTTGAGTCAAGTTTGAAGTAAAATGAACATTTCAGCGAGAAGTAAGTTGCAAACAGAGGTTTTTACGCTTTCTCTTAAATTACCAACCCTTCTAGTAAAAGCGAAAAGTTTAACGTTTCATCCCCGAAGGCATTTTTGCCCCAAGAGAATAGAAGCGTAGTGAGAGAAACACTGGCCATGTTTTATTGTTTACATATCCCATGGTCTTTGTTATATACAATAAATTGGTTATGTTCTTGATAAATTTTTATCATAGAATATACTTCACCAGTAGGTAATCCCCCTTTGAATATTAACAAGAATATTAACGGGTGTATAACATTGAACACTTTTTTAAATGTTAACTAAAATTTAACAAAATAATTTATTACGCTCGCGATTTGTCTTAAATTGCAATTCAAACATACGATTGTAACTGCTAATAATAAATCTTAATACCTTGAAATTCCCCCAGTTGTTACTTAACTTAACCCAAACTCCACAGAGTTTTGCTTCCTACAACAAGCATTTGCAGCTAATTGATGGGTAACACGATTCAAAAACACTACGGAACCTACGATTAAGTAGTTAAAACGATATTAATGGAGTTTTTTTTATGGCAGTCGTATACGAAATTATTTTTGGATAAAGGGAGCAGCATTTTAGCGTTTTTTACAAAGCCTCGCCGTCGAATTTACGCAGAGTCAACTAAAAATAACGCTTTTCACCAAAAATCTGCCACGTAGTTTGCATATTCCACATTTCGGATTAAGTTTTGGTTAGTTAGCACGAATAAATAGCGCCGGGTACTCTTGCGTAGGCAATGGTAAATATTTTTTTCACTGTATGGAAGAGTGAGTGAAATAAATCGAATCAAATGATTAATAGGTTATTTGCTCCGAGGAAAGTTATTTTATATTGTTAGGCTTTCTTTGATATATCGACCCCTTTGAGTAATAAGGTTCCAACTGACAATTTGGGCTGAATTGAGTTATTGATAAAAAAAAGGTTCCTACTGCACTACTTTTCATTTCTTCCATAAAAACCAACGTCATTTACTGACTATTAACAGAATTAGAATGTGTCAAAAGTTCCAACTGCATCAGTTATTTCCTATAAGTTGGAGTAACAAGGTTCCAACTACACATGGAACCTTGTTACTCCAACTTATAAATTTATTTTGCAACTCGCTGCACACTAATCTATACAGAAGGTTCTATTTGACGAACTGTCAAATTTCCGCGCGTGGCATTTTAAAGTGTTAATTAGAGCAATTTAAACTTAATTCCTTGTTAAAATGTTTAAACACGCAGATAACAGTGATTTTGAAATATCTTATAAACAATCGGAAAGCGATTCTGACACATCTCTCAACTGTTTTTGGTATGAATAGAACAGAAAAAGCTACAGTTCACCCAAAAAGAATAGTTGAAAATTCACCACCGTATAAAAAGTTTTCTTTTAAATATGTGTTTAAAATTAGCAATGACAATGTACAAGTTTGTAGAAAATTTTATCTTGGTACATTGTGCGTCTCGCAAAAGCCAATATTTAATACTTTTAATAATAAGGACAGAATAATGCTCCCAAAGGTGATCATAGAGCCCCGAAAAGTATTAATTCATATTCCTGCAGATCAAGTAAAAGATTTGATGGAACATATCGTCCCTGGAAAGGCAAAATGGCTTTAGCGACTGTTTGGTCAAAAATGAGTTAAATATGCAGTTTTGATTACTTTTTTTTCTGCAACGAATGCTCTGACTCTCCTTTGATTCTGATGCTTTTGTGACCCTTTAGCCATCTAACATATATTTACCATTTATGAAAAGCCTTGACTTAAGCGACACAAGTTTGGGACTTTTTTTTAGCTTTTTGTCGCTTCAGGTAACTCAGTGAGAGTATTGAGCTCCTAAGTTAACTTCTTTTTTTTTTCAGCATTTAGAGTAAAATCTAGACGTGGTGAAAATGTACGATTTGTACGTCAAATGTTGCGGATGCAAAAACACGACGGCGCGGCGGTGAAAATGACCATGCACAGCTGTACAGACATATTTTTATGGCCAAATTCAACTTGAGTTTTCACGTGAATTTTTTTTTTAATAAGCACAGCTGTTCTAAATTTCCTAAATGAAAACCCTCAAATAACTTCGATTACCATGAAGAACTCGATATATGCCCATGCCTGCATCCAAGAAGTTGACAGTGCTCACAGTGCCATTGAGGAGGTCATGTCCAAGACAGAGTTCTTTTCTCCACTCAGTCTCATGAGAGTATTGAAGTCAGCGAATAGAAGAAAGCCACCAACAGTTTTGCAAATGTACGCTGATGATTTTAAAGATTATGGCGGTGCTTCAAAGTGTCTTATTTTTTGAATAAATAACTTTTTTTTAAAGTGTCTTTACTTCAGGTAACACAAATCTTACATTAAGTGGGGTATTAAAATACCTTCAGATGTAATATTTTGAAAACTGAAAACTTAAGGATTAGCGATAAACTGAAAAGGAAAAAGAGTGGCTTAAGCATTGAATTAGCTATTTCCATTTCCACATTGGTTAAACCGAAAAACGTAAAAAAACGAAAGTAGATGTATCTAAACAAAAAAAAATCAAGAAATAAAAGATATGTTAAACTCCAGTTATTATTACCAAGTTTTGCTAAAGATTTAATTTTTTTTTTTTATATGTGTGTACTTATGTACGAGTACATGTAATAATACTGTTAATTCACTTTTTTCTTTGTACCGCGAATAAAATTTTTGACTGTTTATTTTAATTACCATAATTATTAAGATACATTTAATTATTTTTACTTTTTATTATTATAAAAAATCTTCTATTATTATATAATAATTATTAACTATATTAGCAATATTGTATTTATCATGTTTGCTAATTATTATTGAACATAGTTTTTCAAAATTATTATTATTAAGGGTCTTTTGTTTGTTTGTTTGTTTATTAATTTTTATTAATCAATGTCTCTGAATATCTTTGGTGATTGTTTTTGAACATAGTTCTTCACAATTATTATTATCAAGTGTCTTGGGTTATTATTTTGTTTGGTTTTTGTTTTTATTAATCCCCACACCTCTCAGAATATGCAATTATTGATCTCTTTTATTTATTTTGTAATTACATTCCTAAATTTCCTAAGAGTGGATATTAACACAATTTTATCAGAGAGAAGTACAACAAAAACCTAATTAGGCTAGGTCAACAAGGTTCCATCGTCAGTTGGTCAGTTGGAACCTTGTTGACTTATTTGAAATCACTTCATTACGTAAAAAGGTTCCAACTGATCATTTTTCGACATTTCGTATTAATAACATAAAAAAGGTTCTTGATAATACTCAAAATCAGTTAAGAACCTACAACTAACCATATTTGCATACTCAAAACAATGTAAAGTTAAATGCGTATTGAAATAGAGTAATTTGAATCTTTAAAGCCAGTTATCTCAGAATAGGGTTAGTGTCAGATGGAACCTTGTTACTCCAAGCGGTCGATATGTTAATATTAAATTTCAAAATAGTTTTGGTTAAAGACAGAATTGAATATCGATGCAGTGGAAACCATTAAAGATGATTTAATTGCTAGAAACTTGACTCTGCGGTGAAAGCGGAGTTCGAAATATTATACTTACTACCGTTTTACCACAACTAGTAACTTCTTATACATAGCTAGTGCCCCGATGTTCATTTAAGTTAAATATCTCATTCATTTCCCGGAGTAGGTACTGATTATAGGTTTGTTTACTTCCTTAAAATTAAAAAAATATATTGCCATGCTCATCTCAATATACGACGATGTTAAAGCCATTTAGATTTTTTTCTTACGAATAACCTAAAAGTATTTGAATTTTTCCTATTTCCACAACTATACATGGAAAATGTTGATTGTACTCATACAATAATGCAGGACTAAGCTAGAGCAAGCAAACGATTGAACCCGAGACGACTGGGTGGGAACTCAACGCATTTGTCACCTCAGCTACTAATCGAGTATGTATTAAAATCATAAAAATTACTGTTTTTTTTTTCAATAACCCTGCAAATATTCCGTTGGTTAAGCGCTGGTGGATAGAAGTAGCCAGGTTTGACAGCAACTATCAACCGTCATTTTATAATACATTCTCTACTTATATACGTTTATGTTGCTTTACATAATTATAATTACTGTTAGTTTATTGAGTATTACATGAAAATGAAGTATAAACGTTTTCAATATCTATTATATGAGTGATGAAGTTATACAAATCATGTTTTAAAAATGAAAACAACGATCTTTTGTACATGTGAGTTTGTGTGCACAAAATCTACAGGGCAGTATAGTAATGCTCCAGGTCATTCATTCAAGTGATTGTTTTCGACGGGTTATGAACACAGGAAATCAACGAATGAAAACCTTGCAGGCAAATGTTAATGTGGCGTGAAACAAAGTGTTGAATGTAATATATATATTTTATAATAAATTAAACAATAGATACATAAAATACAAAGAGTCCACAAAGGTTTTAAATATTTGAATGTGTTTCATTTTCAAATTGTAATAAACCAAGGGAAGGGACCTGTTTTGACAGATGATTAATTGGATGGAAGAGAAAACAGTTGGGGATAAAATGGGGTTGGAGATTCGTTGTTTATTGTTATTATGACTATGTTTTGGTAATGGTGTAGGTACTAAGTGAAATTTTATAACAAATAAGAGAGATAAAGAAATCGTGGTCTATTATGTTCGTGTTAAAATAATCGCGTACTGCAAACACGCAACAATTTTAATATAAGAAGAATTATTTAAAAATAATTTTGGTCGTTTTGTAAGCAAGTAATAGTTTATGTACGTTTGGTTATTAGAACATCGGTTATTTTGGACGTTGTCATTAAATCCGCAAAAATTAGCCACATTCTGTATTTTTTTTTCATTTGAACTTTCCCCTTTAACCGTTGATTCTAGGTCCGTCAACCTTTGGTTAAATGTCGGTGACTTTTATGATTGACGGCTTAAGCAACAGACAAGGGTGTGTTGAAACACTTGACGGAGACCGTTGAAATGTAAAAAAAAATATGGCGTTGAAAACCGTTTTATGACGAAGTCAAATGTGACAGTGGTTCTAAAACCCCAGTCTTAATGTACTACGTACATACACATGATCAGTGTGGATGTGCTGATCTTATCATTATTATTTTTTGTTGTTATTATAATTACTTACGCTCTACCTCTTGTTATAGTCAGTATAGACCCATGATTGTGGCTAATTAGAGCCAACTGACTAGTACTTTCTAATATTTAGTATTCAGTGGAATATTGTTATTGTCAACTGTAAATGTACTAATACTTAAATATAGAATGAAGGTGTTATGTTTACTTTGAAATAATCTATTTTTTTTCCATCGATTTTATAATATTTTAACTTTGAATGTTAAGCTGCTCGTTTCGACACAATACACTTTTTGTGAAATGAAAGAATTAATTTTGGTTTTACTTAAAAATTTGAGTAAAGGTAAATAAATAAATAATATTAAGAGAGAAATCGTCAAAGTATTTAAATATCTATTTAACTGAGAACAAAATAGACGTGATGCCGTACGCATTGTAGTGCAAATTTTTAATTTGCTTAAATAACGCTAGTCTCAGGCAAACCGGGTAATATCTACGTGTTGTAAATAAAATCCAGGATATTATTAAACGAATCAACACCGACGAACGTCTGTTTATACAAAATGAGTGCAAACACAAATTTTTCGTCGTATTTTAATAATAATAAACGCAGACACATGTACTCATGAAGCTAAGAGATGTGCGAGCGAGAAAGATGTTTTGGTGAATATCAGTGTATCTCTGCAAGGGAAAGGACGGAGGCGAGATAATAACTCTAGGCCTTACGGACTCAATATACAATGGATGGGTCTCTTCAATTATAAAGAGCACGGAAAACATAGCACAAAATAATTAACCAGGAATTTTTTCCACGTTTACACATTTATGAAACGTGAATGTTATAAACAATGATCACGAAATGAACTTGCTGTTAAACATAATTATAATTTGAATACATGTATTTTGTTTTTGAAATTCACTTTATCTTCTCTATACTCAGTTTAAAAAAAATGAATGTTTATCTATTTGTATGTTTGTTTGTTTGTGTTCGATTTCCAAAATTACTCCTACGATTTCTTGCTGAGAATAGCAGTTTGTTTTATTATGGACGTAAAAGTTTATAGAGTAGTTTGAAATGGAAATAATATGTAAAACTGTTGCTATAACTTTACTAATCTTGACGTAAATGTTGCAATTTTTTATCTCAGTGCATGAACATTGAAAAGCAAGTTTATTTATTTGAGGTATGATAGACCAGTGTAAGAACCCGACCAGCAGGGTACAATAAATTGGTTATGTTCTTGATAAATTTTATCATAGAATATACTTCTCAATTAGTAGGTAATCCCCCTTTGAATAATTAACAAGAATATTAACGGGTGTATAACACATTGAAATTTTTTTAAATGTTAACTAAAAAATTTTAACAAAATAATTTGTACGCTCGCGATTTGTCTTAAATTGCAATTCAAACATACGATTGTAACTGCTAATAATAAATCTTAATACCTTGAAATTCCCCAGTTGTTGCCCCTAACTTAACCCAAACTCCACAGAGTTTGCTTCCTACAACAAGCATTTGCAGCCTTCAATTGATGGGTAACACGATTCAAAAAACACTACGGAACCTACGATTAAGTAGTTAAAACGATATTAATGGAGTTTTTTATGGCAGTCGTATACGAAATTATTTTGGATAAAGGGAGCAGCATTTTAGCGTTTTTTACAAAGCCCGCCGTCGAATTTACGCAGAGTCAACTAAAAATAACGCTTTTCACCAAAAATCTGCCACGTAGTTTGCATATTCCACATTTCGGATTAAGTTTTGGTTAGTTAGCAACGAATAAATAGCGCCGGGTACTCTTTGCGTAGGCAATGGTAAATATTTTTTCACTGTATGGAAGAGTGAGTGAAATAAATCGAATCAAATGATTAATAGGTTATTTGCTCCGAGGAAAGTTATTTTTTATATTGTTAGGCTTTCTTTGATATATCGACCCCTTTGAGTAATAAGGTTCCAACTGACAATTTGGGCTGAATTGAGTTATTGATAAAAAAAAGGTTCCTTACTGCACTACTTTTTCATTTCTTCCATAAAAACCAACGTCATTTACTGACTATTAACAGAATTAGAATGTGTCAAAAAGTTCCAACTGCATCAGTTATTTCCTATAAGTTGGGTAACAAAGGTTCCAACTACATGGAACCTTGCTCCCAACTTATAAATTTATTTTGCAACTCGCTGCACACTAATTCATACAGAAGGTTCTATTTGACGAACTGTCAAATTTCCGCGCGTGGCATTTAAAGTGTTAATTTAGAGCAATTTAAACTTAATTCTGTTAAAAAAATGTTTAAAACACGCAGATAACAGTGATTTTGAAATATCTTATAAACAATCGGAAAGCGATTCTTGACACATCTCTCAACTGTTTTTTGGTATGAATAGAACAGAAAAGCTACAGTTCACCCCAAAAGAATAGTTGAAAATTCACCACCGTATAAAAAGTTTTCTTTTAACATGTGTTTAAAAATTAAAATGACAATGTACAAGTTTGTAGAAAATTTTTATCTACATTGTGCGTCTCGCAAAAAGCCAATATTTAATACTTTTAATAATAATAAGGGACAGAATAACTTGCTCCCAAAGCGGTGATCATAGAGCCCCGAAAAGTATTAATTCATATTCTGCAGATCAAGGTAAAAGATTTGATGGAACATATCGTCCCTGAAAGGCAAAATGGCTTTAGCGACTGTTTGGTCAAAATGAGTTAAATATGCAGTTTTGATTACTTTTTTTCTGCAAACGAATGCTCTGACTCTCCTTTGATGTTCTGATGCTTTTGTGACCCTTTTAGCCATCTAACATATATTTACCATTTATGAAAAGCCTTGACTTAAGCGACACAAGTTTGGGACTTTTTTTAGCTTTTGTCGCTTCAGGTAACTCAGTGAGAGTATTGAGCTCCTAAGTTAACTTCTTTTTTTTCAGCATTTAGAGTAAAATCTAGACGTGGTGAAAATGTACGATTTGTACGTCAAATGTTGCGGATGCAAAAACACGACGACGGCGCGGCGGTGAAAATGACCATGCACAGCTGTACAGACATATTTTTATGGCCAAATTCAACTTGAGTTTTCAAGTGAATTTTTTTTTTTTTTAATAGCACAGCTGTTCTAAATTTCTAAATGAAAACCCTCAAAATAATCTCGATTACCATGAAGAACTCCTTGATATATGCCCATGCCTGCATCCAAGAAGTTGACAGTGCTCACAGTGCCATTGGAGGAGGTCATGTCCAAGACAGAGTTCTTTTTCTCCACTCAGTCTCATGAGAGTATTGAAGTCAGCGAATAGAAGAAAAGCCACCAACAGTTTGCAAATGTACGCTGATGATTTTAAAGATTATGGCGGTGCTTCAAAGTGTCTTATTTTGAATAAATAACTTTTTTTTAAAGTGTCTTTACTTCCAGGTAACACAAATCTTACATTAAGTGGGGTATTAAAATACCTTCAGATGTAATATTTGGTGAACTGAAAACTTAAGGATTAGCGATAAACTGAAAAGGAAAAGAGTGGCTTAAGCATTGAATTAGCTATTTCCATTTCCACATTGGTTAAACCGAAAAACGTAAAAAAAACGAAAGTGATGTATCTAAACAAAAAAAATCAAGAAATAAAAGATATGTTAAACTCCAGTTATTATTACCACGTTTTTGCCTAAAAGATTTAATTTTTTTTTTTTATATGTGTACCATGTACGACGAGCATGTAATAATACTGTTAATTCACTTTTTCTTTGTACCGCGAATAAAATTTTGACTGTTTATTTTAATTACCATAATTATTAAGATACATTTAATTATTTTTACTTTTTATTATTATAAAATCTTCTATTATTATATAATAATTATTAACTATATTAGCAATATTGTATTTATCATGTTTGCTAATTATTATTGAACATAGTTTTTCAAAAAATTATTATTATTATGGTCTTTTGTTTGTTTGTTTGTTTATTAATTTTTATTAATCAATGTCTCTGAATATCTTTGGTGATTGTTTTGAACATAGTTCTTCACAATTATTATTATCAAAAGTGTCTTGGGTTATTATTTTGTTTGGTTTTTGTTTTTATTAATCCCCACACCTCTCAGGGAATATGCAATTATTGATCTCTTTTATTTATTTTGTAATTTGACCCTAAATTTCCTAAGAGTGGATATTAACACAATTTTATCAGAGAGAAGTACAACAAAAACCTAATTAGGCCTGAACAAGGTTCCATCGTCAGTTGGTCAGTTGGAACCTTGTTGACTTATTTGAAATCACTTCATTACGTAAAAAGGTTCCAACTGATCATTTTTCGACATTTCGTATTAATAACATAAAAAGGTTCTTTGATAATACTCAAAAATCAAGTTAAGAACCTACAACTAACCATATTTACAGCCACTCAAAACAATGTAAAGTTAAATGCGTATTGAAATAGAGTAATTTGAATCTTTAAAAGCCAGTTATCTCAGAATAGGGTTAGTGTCAGATGGAACCTTTTGTTACTCAAGCGGTCGATATGTTAATATTAAATTTCAAAATAGTTTTGGTTAAAGACAGAATTGAATATCGATGCAGTGGAAACCATTAAAGATGATTTAATTGCTAGAAAACTTGACTCTGGTGGTGAAAGCGGAGTTCAGTATATATGCCTACCGTTTTACCACAACTAGTAACTTCTTATACATAGCTAGTGCCCTGATGTTCATTTAAGTTAAATACTCCTCCATTCATTTCCGGAGTAGGTACTGATTATAGGTTTGTTTACTTCTTAAAATTAAAAAATATATTGCCATGCTCATCTCAATATACGACGATGTTAAAGCCATTTTTAGATTTTTTCTTACGAATAACCCTAAAGTATTTGAATTTTTCCTATTTCCACAACTATACGCGGAAAATGTTGATTGTACTCGTACAATAATGCAGGACTAAGCTAGAGCAAGCAAACGATTGAACCCGAGACGACTGGGTGGGAACTCAACGCATTTGTCACCTCAGCTACTAATCGAGTATGTATTAAAATCATAAAAATTACTGTTTTTTTTTCAATAACCCTGCAAATATTCCGTTGGTTGGTTGCTGGTAGGATAGAAGTAGCCAGGTTTTGACAGCAACTATCAACCGTCATTTTATAATACATTCTCTACTTATATACGTTTATGTTGCTTTTTACATAATTATAATTACTGTTAGTTTATTGAGTATTACATGAAAATGAAGTATAAACGTTTTCAATATCAATTATATGAGTGATGAAGTATACAAATCATGTTTAAAAAATGAAAACAACGATCTTTTTTGTACATGTGAGTTTGTGTAACAAAATCTACAGGGCAGTATAGTAATGCTCCAGGTCATTCATTCAAAGGATTGTTTTTCGACGGGTTATGAAACACAGGAAATCAACAGAATGAAAAACCTTATAGGCAAATGTTAATGTGGCGTGAAAACAAAGTGTTGAATGTAATATATATATTTTATAATAAATTAAACAATAGATACATAAAATACAAAAGAGTCCACAAAGGTTTAAATATTTGAATGTGTTTCATTTTTCAAATTGTAATAAACCAAGGGGAAGGGACCTGTTTTTTGACAGATGATTAATTGGATGGAAGAGAAAAACAGTTGGGGATAAAATGGGGTTGAGATTCGTTGTTTATTGTTATTATGACTATGTTTTTGGTAATGGTGTAGGTACTAAGTGAAATTTTATAACAAATAAGAGATAAAAGAAATCGTGGTCTATTATGTTCGTGTTAAAATAATCGCGTACTGCAAACACGCAACAATTTTAATATAAGAAGAATTATTTAAAAATAATTTTGGTCGTTTTGTAAGCAAGTAATAGTTTATGTACGTTTGGTTATTAGAACATCGGTTATT
This sequence comes from Drusus annulatus, assembly GCA_022651775.1. Taxonomy (NCBI): domain Eukaryota; kingdom Metazoa; phylum Arthropoda; class Insecta; order Trichoptera; family Limnephilidae; genus Drusus; species Drusus annulatus. Next base: position 15,737 of record JAGWCC010001578.1, on the reverse strand, counting down.
TTGGACGTTGTCATTAAATCCGCAAAAATTAGCCATTCTGTATTTTTTTTTCATTTGAACTTTCCCCCTTTAACCGTTGATTCTAGGTCCGTCAACCTTTGGTTAAATGTCGGTGTACTTCTTTTATGATTGACGGCTTAAGCAACAGACACAAGGGTGTGTTGAAACACTTGACGGAGACCGTTGAAATGTAAAAAAAAATATGGCGTTGAAAACCGTTTTATGACGAAGTCAAATGTGACAGTGGTTCTAAAACCCCAGTCTTAATGTACTACGTACATACACATGATCAGTGTGGATGTGCTGATCTTATCATTATTATTTTTTGTTGTTATTATAATTACTTACGCTCTACCTCTTGTTATAGTCAGTATAGACCCATGATTGTGGCTAATTAGAGCCAACTGACTAGTACTTTCTAATATTTAGTATTCAGTGGAATATTGTTATTGTCAACTGTAAATGTACTAATACTTAAATATAGAATGAAGGTGTTATGTTTACTTTTGAAATAATCTATTTTTTCCATCGATTTTATAATATTTTAACTTTGAATGTTAAGCTGCTCGTTTCGACACAATACACTTCTTGTGAAATGAAAGAATTAATTTTGGTTTTACTTAAAAATTTGAGTAAAGGTAAATAAATAAATAATATTAAGAGAGAAATCGTCAAAGTATTTAAATATCTATTTAACTGAGAACAAAATAGACGCGATGCCGTACGCATTGTAGTGCAAATTTTTAATTTGCTTAAATAACGCTAGTCTCGGGCAAAACCGGGTAATATCTACGTGTTGTAAATAAAATCCAGGATATTATTAAACGAATCAACACCGACGAACGTCTGTTTATACAAAATGAGTGCAAACACAAATTTTTCGTCGTATTTTAATAATAATAAACGCAGACACATGTACTCATGGCTAAGAGATGTGCGAGCGAGAAAGATGTTTGGTGAATATCAGTGTATCTGCAAGGGAAGGACGGAGGCGAGATAATAACTCTAGGCCTTACGGACTCAATATACAATGGATGGGGTCTCAATTATAAAGAGCACGGAAAACATAGCACAAAATAATTAACCAGAATTTTTCCACGTTTACACATTTTATGAAACGTGAATGTTATAACAATGATCACGAAATGAACTTGCTGTTAAACATAATTATAATTTGAATACATGTATTTTGTTTGAACACCACTTTATCTTCTCTATACTCGTATTTAAAAATGAATGTTTATCTATTTGTATGTTTGTTTGTTTGTGTTCGATTTTCTCTAAAATTACTCCTACGATTTCGCTGAGAATAGCAGTTTGTTTTTATTATGGACGTAAAAGTTTATAGAGTAGTTTGAATGAAATATAATATGTAAAACTGTTGCTATAACTTTAATAATCTTGACGTAAATGTTGCAATTTTATCTCAGTGCATGAACATTGAAAAGCAAGTTTATTTATTTGAGGTGATCGATAGACCAGTGGTAAGAACCCTTGACCAGCAGTGGGACGTGCCAAAATCGATACTCACTGTGGTTAACCGAGATACTCCCTTTCCGACACAAGTAAGCTTAGCGAAAAAGTCATTAGATACCATAAATTAAATATATCGTCGCTGGAAGGGAAAAAGGGCTTAAGGGAAACTTTGGTTTAAAATGTTGTAAATATGCAGTTTTGATCAGTTTTTTTTCGGCAGCAAATGTTCTGACTCTCGTTTGATTCTAAAGATTTTTTGTGTTATTGTTATTTTTTGTGTTATGAAAAAAGGCTTGATTCAAGCAGCACAAGTTTCGGATTTTTTTAGTTCTTTGTCGCATTGAGTTACCTGAGTTAACTTTTTTTTCAAAATTTAACTAGGTTGAAGACTTACAGCGAATAAATACTTTAAAGTGCTCTGCTGTAAACTTTCCGAAATCGAGCTTCAGCCCTTTCGTCTTTCCAACGAGGACATGTACATGACAATGCAATTTTTTTTATATAATTCAAGGAAATAAATATATATTATTTTTTACATATTACAAACATACATCATACAAAAAAATAAATATTTTTACATATATTTATATAAAATGAAAATGAAATAATAACTTTGTTTAAAACCACAGATTTCATTTATATTTTATGACCAACCGGTTTCGCATAGCCAGCAATCATTATCAGGACTTAGCAAGCATCATCAGGGTACAACATTAAAGTAAACAAAAAATACATAGTTTGTGGTTATATATACTCATACATACAGAGAGAGAACACAATATAAAATAAAACAAAAAAGAGAACAAAAGAATAACATTTAAATTTTAACAAAGAAACAGAGAGAAAGATACAGATAATATGAAATGAAAGAGGCAATGAAAAGTTTAGGGAAATATGATGATGAGGCTAAGCGAAACTGGTCAGTAAAATATATATATTTTTAAATATATGGTCTTACACAAAGTTGCTATTTTATTTTCATTAAATATGTAAAAATAAAAAATATATAACTATTTTATATGTATGTAATTCTGTCGCTGGGGCTCCACCCTTTGTATGCAGTTCCCTCGCGAGGCCTGGTAGAATTATATCGACGTTAGATCGTCAGTAAACACATTAAGATATTTGCCAACGCTGAATGTAATTATACCCACAGCATGTAAACGACGAGACGATATGATTTCTGTCCCGAACACCGAGCATTGCGTGACTATTTTTCAGCACACGCTCGAGCCGGCTTCGTAGCTATACACCACAATAGGAGCAATGATTGCTTTAACAGATATTTTACTACACTCGTAATCTATCGAATATTTGTTTTGACACGAACATTGGTATTCGCAACGCTGATAGATTAGGGAATTAAATTTCTATGTGTCATCCTTTTTTATCGTCGATCATCGTTTACTTAAAATAAGAAACCAAAGTTTTACTTATAACTTTTTCAACTTTTTTTTTCCAATAATAATACCAAATAATAACGATAATATTTTCGTAGAAAGCAGCAACTTTGTGGTTTGAAATGTTTATTGAAAATGAAATAATAACTTGTATGAGACCACAGATTTTATTTCAGTTTTTAAAACCGACCGGTTTCGCTTAGTCTAAGCATCATCAGGATTTTTTAATTTTTGTCTCCTGATGATGCTTAGGCTAAGCGAAACCGGTCGGTATTAAAAAATAAAATAAAATCTGTGGTCTTAAACAAAGTTATTATTACATTTTCATTAATAACAATAATGTGTACAAATAACAAAATTAGGAACGGGAACCTTAGGGTTAATAAGTTTAACAGATTACCGGTGGTAAAATTAAATAAAAAAATAGATATTACGTTCACATAATAAATAACTCAACACTGTAAAAATCACAATATATATTTAAAGAAAAGTAAAAGAGTGATAGATACTCTCAGTATCGTCCTGGTGAAAGGACACCATTCAGGACCGAAACTTTGTTTGAAATGGCTTGAGTAGTGTTTGTTGATCAGAGTTGAACAGCCAGGTACCTTCAAACCTTCCTCTTTCCCATCTCCTTACCTTCTCCATTCCCTTCAGCTTCACAACATGCTCTGGAAAGTTGAAAAAAGTTGCGACTCCTGTGCAATATTCACATACAAAAACGAAAATTAATTAAATCAATATCAAAATTCAGAGAAAAAAAAAAAGCACAATTGAATACGAAAAATAAAGTTAAATCAACACAAACGATTAAAAAAATCGAAAGGTAAAATACATCAAGTTTAATTTCATATAAAGATACATAAAATAAGTTAAACTATAATAGGCAGATAATGAAAGGCGGTATGTTGTGGAGTCCTATATCTATATCTTTCAATCGTCACCAAATATAAAACACAATAATTCGCATTATTTGACAGGTGAAGTAAAAAAAAGATATATGTTTTTAGAAACGTGGGTAGTAATACTAAATTATACTGACTATTTATGAACTGCCAAAAGTTGAAAGGTAGTCAGTATTTCGTTGGATTGTCATGTTAATGTTAAGATCGTGTTACAATAAGAATATATTCACGAGAATTGTATTTACAAATTTTGGTAAAATGACTTTTTTCATTTGAAAAATAAATTTATTGTTTATGTGCATATTTAAAAATAGATTCCAAGCTTTGGTTCAAGTTTTCTTATATCTAGATTTAGATGATGTAGAAATATTTTGAAATTGAGGCATAAATACATTGAAAAATACTTAATTTTTGTTTATGCTTGCGGGAAAAACTCCTTTGACTTTAACAACTTATTAATACAATGCGGTTATTCTCTATTCAGTTATTCTCCTATTTAGAATTTCCACGTGGCGATGACTCGCAAGAAAGAACATTGATTATTCATTGTGGATTGATATAGTACCCTCTTGTTTTAAACTCAAAGCTTTTCAGGAATATACAATAAAATGGAAAATAAATCGAAATGTCTGGAAATCGTAATTTATATGAGCTCTCAAAGCTTACCTTGAAAGGCTTTAAGATTTTATTGAGAACAATTTGTACTTGTATTGAATTATTCAAAACAGTCATGTTATCGGAAACATTAGAATGCTGAAAAATCAGCGTTTTATTGTTTTACTATTAACTAAATATTGAAATAAAATATTCGCTCGGTGGTATTTACAAGTACTAAGTAAAAAAAAACTTACGTCGTAAATAAATGTTACCGCATTAAAAGTTAGATAGATTTCCCAACCACAGAATGGCTTTGTAGAATTTTAGTTTTCGGCTCCAGTGACAGATTATACACATGCCACCATTCATTACGTTAACGCGTTTTAAAAATATGTTGAGATGTTTTAAACAAAAAGTAAAACAGAATCACTACATAAACAATCTTTATCAATCTGCAGACTAAGTCCTCCATCATTACACAAGCAACATCTTCCGCTTTTTATGATGGCAGTAGGAGTTTTTCAAATATTGTCAGGTTATTCGTAACCCGGGAATGTTTGTCTTACTTTTAAATAAATATATATGTATAAAAAATTTACAAAAATATTTTAGTTTTGGGGTACTAGAAGAATTTTCTTTAAATATCCAGTTTTTTCTACTTCGATTGCTGTATAAATAAATACGTACAAATAACGTTTTGGTTTTATTAGTAATAATGGGTTTTAAAAGTGTATTTGTGTGAACGTGTTACCTTCAATGAAACAATGTTCAGTAATGTCGTATTACGATGGCGACTAGTGTTTATTTTTAAATACAGGTATATCAATTTTGAACGTGCACTATTGTGAAAAGACTGATGTGCGAAGGATTGATAAAATTGCTTTTCAAGCGCTTTGAAATTACGCCGCTGAAAAGGGTCGTGCCGAAACGATGAAATATAATATATAATTTCACGAAACAGGACGGGAGCTTCCAACAACTTTCCTTTCCAATGTCATTTTCATACTTGTTGAAGAATACGATTTAAATATGTACTTGTATGTGCCTTTGTTTTGTAGTGATGACGAGCGTCTTTTGAATGAATAACAAAAGGATTATTACAATAGCTGCATACTAATAAAAATATCATAGTACAAGCGGTAGATATTAATATGCGCTTGTCACAACTTTGTGGTTACAATTCGTTGGCTCCATACATAAATTAATGACGTTTGTAACGTTATTGCCTTATATACTAAAAAATCCAAAATTGTCAAAAAACCAAAATTTCTCAAACAATATACCCATATAATATAATATTCAGTTAAAAAGTAGTTGTAAATGTTGTACAGTGGGTATTTTTTACCTTAATTATATTTCAAAATGTTATATTTATTAATATAAAAAAAATTATTGTCCAGGGAGATAGCCAAAATGAGACGGATTGTTAGTGGAAGTATTAGAGACCATAAGACGAACAAGAGAAAAATAAAATAGCGTCATAGGGTCACGTCAAAAGAGGCACTCAAAAAGACTTGCGTAAAACGAGTGACTGGTAAAAGCTAAAAAAACAAATACTGTTTACCGTCTTTCCGGAATATAAGATTTTCACTCATTCATTGATTAACGCTTGGCTGTCATCCCCATTTAAAAGACAAAATTTTTCATAAATCTGTAATTATTAGGGTCATTTTAAACTAGAGAAATAACTTATAAACCTTCATAAGTTGACTATTTCGGATATTACTCATTTATTTGTATCTACATCAAAACCACATATGTATTTATTTTCGTCACACCAAGTACGGGAAACCTGTTAGTTTCACTGATTGACGCTTTTAGCTTTCATATCCAATTAAAAACATACATGTTCAATGTCGTATTAAACTACGAAAAATACTTATACCTGTACACCTACGCTGATCGACACTTTTCAATTTAAATACTACTTAAACTTAACTATTTCATATTGGTTTCTTGCTTTAAGTAAGTTCGCATATTTATCTTTACCTAATGTTATCTTTTAAACACTATTCTCACTTTACACATTTATGTGAACACTTTGTATGCTACTACTGCAGCTCTAACAATTAATTATAATGATATTAAAAATAAAATTGTAAATACATTACTTTGTACATTATTTTTTATACCTTCTGATTCATCAATTTATTATTTTGAACAGTCTTTAGCTGTTTGAGTGCCGATATTCGAAGTAAGAGATTTTCATAACATGGAAAGTGCTTATATATCTCTTTAATAATAACCACCATTTTATTATTACAGCCACAGCGAAATTTTCCTACAATATCTTAACAAAATAAATAACACTCATTTAAAATTATTACTAGAATCGTGGAATCCACGTTCCTGAACTTTGTTATTTCAGTTCGAGCGCCTTTGAAATGGCATAGTAACCCGGAAAAAGGCCCCCCACGAAAGTCCAACAACTTTCCTACCACCCCATTGCAGTCCTTACCGAGCTTTTGCTACTGCTTAAATAACGATTGACTATACAATGTATCACGTATGGCTAAAAAGTTCCAAGAGCAAAATAACTCATCCCGAACATATGTTTCTGCTCGCGAGAAACTTCGGCGTTATTTTTTCCCCATTTTACCTTTGGGTATTTCGTTACATTAAATACTGAAGAACGTCGGTTTTATTCACAAAATCTACATAAATTTGTACCCAAAATTCCCAAAGGCCTTCATTCAAAAAAATATAATAATAAATATGCACTAAATACCTCATTTAAGATAAAACTTATATAATGGCATATGTTAATGAAATAAAAATTGTTTAAAAATTAATGACGATTAAAAAAAAATACTAGATCTTCTAATCTTACTGATAAACACAAAAATTGATAGACGCTGGAAAGGTAAAGGACTTAAGCGACACTTTGGTAAAAAAAGATTTAAATATGCAGCTTAGATCATCTTTACTCTCGTTTGATTCTTAAGATTTTAGAATCAAACGCGAGTAAAGTTGATTAACTTGGTGACTTAATTTTAATTATTTATTTTTTTAATATTATTTTTTAAATTTTTAATTTTTTTTTATTATTAGTATTTTTTTTTCATTTCAGCGGAGCAGATCGGTGTTATTATGTACATTTTCTTGTGAAAAAAACTTCAAAGTGCTTTGGTGTAAACTTATTAAAATGGCGCTTTAGCCTTTTTGCCTTTCCGGCGTCGATATTTTACTATTATTAAGAAACGTGCTTACAGTAAAACTGTGTGTCTACTAAAAAACAAACAAACATTCTGTAATTTTGCAATCACCAGCTTAAAAATACAAAATCAACCTTCAATGTGAGAAGATGTTTTTTTTCGGAATTTTGAAAAACCTTTTTTCTTCTTAGGCCGGGTTCTATTGAGTCTATACATCGAGCGACGAGTTCTGTCCCCAAAAAATACATCTACGCATATCACAAAGATGATCTGTTGTTTTTTTTCAAACTGGCGGAGGGTTCCTTCTCTCGTACCTATTGTAATTTAATTAAAGCGTAACTCATACCTGTTAGGAGATATCTATAGTAAATTCTGCGAAGTTAATGAAAAAATGGAATTCAAATGCTTTCATCGTTATAAAAAGAAAATAATACAGCAATATTCTCATTTTCCTAAAACTACACTTGGACTGAAAATACATTAAAAATCAAATAGATTTTAAGAGATTTCACACCAGTTGCTTGGAAATATATTCCTTTTCTCTTTCTTTTTACGTAATTGATTAAATGTCATCTACAGCAAAATTTTGAATTGTGTAACTTGTTGCAATAAAGCGTTATAATTATTTACAATTATATTATTGTTAGTAAGTATTACCGCGTCTATTTGCAAAAGGGTGAGACAATAAATAGGTTTACCAGAGGTCGCTTCACCACCGTATTATATTTATAAATATATTTATGCATAATAGAAGTGGAACCCGCATCTTCCAGAATTGTGGTCAATTACGTACGTTCAGCATTAGCATTACATTACGGAGACCGTCATTAATCACAACAGCAATTCAATTACTAAGTGCTTACAAGAAACATCGTGTATTTTATTTGGCACGAACTAATGGCATAACATGTAGTATATTACTTGTTATTTAATACCAAATAGTAAACGGTATATATTTTAACTTTCAGTAATCACTAGTTGTAATATTCATAATTTCTTGTTGATTCTCATGAAAGCTTTTCCGTTTAAATATTATATTCTATTGTTTTCTCATTGTTTTGTTATTTTATTTTTTATTTTGTTCTCCCTCTGTATGTATATATAACCACACATTTTGTGTTAGTTTGATTTTGTATCCTAATGATGTTTAGGTCATAAAAATGAAAATAATATCCGTTGTTTTATACAAAGTTATTTAATTTCTTTAAATATAATGTGTTCATATTTTTTTTATAGATCAATTAAATTTAAACTAAAACACCCAATTATAGTATATATTAAATAAATATAAAAAACCCTCAATTAAATCCTCATGAAGAACCTTCCAGATTTTCAGGAAATTTAAGTTGGTGTGTTTCAAACTCTCGTCACATTTCAATGGTTAGGTCCCCGTTAAACGCCGATTGTCGGTCCGTTTTAGTTTCAAACACATTGTGGTCAGCTGATAAGCATACAAGATGGCTGTTATACTTTCCAGTTGAACACGATTTGTTTAAAAGTTGAAACGAGCGGACAATCGGCGTTTAACGGGGACTGGTCAAATGTCTAAAAAAACAAAATGGCTCTAATCATAGAAATGCAACGATGGCAAATGTGACGAATGTTAGAAACAAACCAACCTTATTGTTTTTAACGCATTGACAGAGTGGTCAATCATTATCAGATGGGAGAAAATAGATATTGGTAAATTCCTATCCAGCAACCAATTGGCTTCCTTCACGGTTTTATTGGTGTAATGGATGTAAAATTCTCTCGTGAGAAGAATTCGGAAAACATAAGTGTATAAATATATATTTAATTTTCTATTTGTAATATCGCCGTCTCCAGAACTCTACGTCATTGTAAAAACCTCAAACTTGAATACTCGTATGTTACAAAACCAAGCGCATGATAAACCCAATACTACCTTTTATTGTCAACCAGAAATGGGCATAGCTGGAAACAACAACAAATGATTACAGAGAGGGTATGCCGCCACTAACTTATTCAGACTGCTGCAAGGCTATATCGAAAACCCTGCTATTTTGAAGTACGTAAGTCTCTATGTTCCTGACGACTATCTAAGACAGCGTCTACATAGATTATTCCATCTTCCTGCGTGTACGATCAACCTGCCAATGGTTCTGCCGGTGGGGAGAAGTATATGGCTCCTAAACAAAATCTTTTCCGATATCGACAATAATTCACGTCAGTGAGGAGAGATTCAGAAGTGAAATCTTATTGATTCTCAAAAAAAACTTTTCCTTATTGACTTGCTCATCACCACTGCCTAATTTATTTATTTTTGGAAATTGTTCTTATTTCATTGTCTTGCATATCTATAATCTTGTAACCTTAATTTGTACTTATTTTACAAAAGTAAAAACCAATTTCCCATACGTATTAAATTAATAACAGTTTGTCATGTATAAGAAATTAATAATTAAAAAAAAAAAAAAATATATATATATATATATATATACATATATATGTATATATATATTATTGCCCTGATGAAATTAAGGTATGGAAGAAATCAGTCACAAAGTGATTAATTTGTCAAATAAGATAAATACACCACTGCTTTATTCACAAATTAAATTAAGATTTCAGCTGATAAACCAAAGTATACCGCCAACAGTAAGATGGTCTTGCCGCCGAGAACTGGGTTGTGACCTTTCCTTCAGTTGCGTGCATTGTTAATGAGAAAGAGTGAGAGGTTAAAACGGATATATCAGCGGTACGCCAATGGTAACAAAATATTTAACACGCGAGCACGGGTGCAACCGCACGAAGGTGTTCACTTCAGCACGGTGGCCGGAAATAATCACATACAAAACTAAATATAATCCGCTCCCCCTTATCGTGATCTGAAATGTCCTATTCTGTGTGATGTCGCAATGGAATATCGAACGGGCGGTGACCGCCCCGTTGACGTTGAAGGGTGTGTATCACCCACGCTTACCCGACCAATGAACTACGCTGTTTTGTTAATACTTCATAACACGTATTACATTTTTAATTTCAATATTTTTACACATAATACATATTTGTTTATATCAACATTTATATAATAGTGTGGTCTTTGACTTATTTGTATATAATTTATTGCTTTTCCTAAATCTTTTCTCATTGATTAAATTAAAATGTGATGTATTGTCTTATTTTTTAAAGTTAAAAGAAACGAAAATTTCAAGGGTCACCACCCAAAAATATACACTTTTTGGCTTTCTAGTACAAGTAAAACATCAAATTATTTATCTGCTAATTCTCTACAAATACTTGATGGTAAGAAAAATGTCTAGGGTTTCCAGTGAATATAATTCTTGAAGATTTAACTTCTAAATTCTCTATGAAATGTATACTAGAATTTTAGGTAAAATGTTCAAAAGTACCTCTCCTGGGTTTTGAAGCTGCATGTTTTACTGATATTTAAGTATATTTTTCATAAAATTTAAAAGGTTACAGTTAAAACATTGTATTCACTGGAAACCTCAGATATTTTTCTTACCATCAATAGAAAATTTGCAGATAAATCATTTGTAGTATTGTTTGTATTAGAATGCTACAAAGTAAAGGTTAGCTTCATTCTTAGTGCTGAACTTTAAATATGAATCTCATTCTGGAGGTAGAGTGTGAAAAGAAGGGTTCTAGGTTAAAAAACCTTCCGCCCCCCACTTGATTGCATGTTGTTGTACAACATGTATCGTAAATAGTTCAAAGACAAACCGTATGTAAAATGATTGTCTATAAGGGGGACTAATTTAACTAACCATATTGGCTGCACACTTCACTTCCACATAATGCACTGACTGCGAAATAAATTATAACAACACTCGAGCACGTCCACCGGTCCCGAGATGCTCACTGCTGTCAAAGCTGCCAGCGAGAGACTTATTTGCAATGAAGTGTTGAGATATCTAAAGTTGAGACGAACTCCAACGCACGCTGTGACATTTTGGATCTCGGGTTGTGGGATTTCTTAGAGTTTTAATATAGATTGAATATTTAAACATTTTCACAAAGTGGATTCATTAATTTAATTTAATTTAATTTTAGTTACTACCCGACTTTACCTTTTATCCCTTAATAATGATTTTTTATACCAACAGTACGTATTATGATTGTACTGTTTGTCAAAATTGTACACCTGTAACGTTATTTTTATGGAGCTTTTTTTTTCAAGTTTCTGCATTAAAAAAACTGTTCTTTATTTTTGATTGTTCTTCACATTCAACGATCGTTGAGAATGAGTTGTCTTTGAACATAGAAAAAAAATAACGAAACGCCGTGTTTCTCGCCAGATTATAATTTTGTGACGAGCCGAAGCGTTATTTTATTTTTACGATTCAGTTTTTTCGAAATAGAAAAATGCGGTTTTGTGGTGAAAAGAGTCACGCGCAGTTTCAGTGTTTAAGATATTTAGATCACTAACCCCATGCGCTAAGAATCATAAAAACTAACTAAATATACATTTCTTTAAAGAAAAAACCCACTTCCCCCTGCTTGCGTGCAGACTGTTTGACTAAACACCTCCCCTGTATATTTGGTTGACTGAATGTTCATTGAACGCAAAGATTATTGTGACATTGTTTCGTCAGTCGATGAAGGAGCTTTGTTTCAACACACTGATACGCCACCGAGATTTTTTTTTTTTAAATTACTATTTTTATTTTCTTGAATTACATTTAAAAATTTTCTTTGTTATATTCATTGTTTTTCCCAGCCCCTGTTAAAAGTGATGTTCATGGAAATTTTTCTGATTTTCATGATTTTATGAACAAACATATAATAATTTGTTTTTTTAAGTAAGTAGGTATTTTAATTTTCAACATGCATGCAAATAATGAAAACGTGTTTTTAAAATGTCAAGTTTTTCAAAATCTCGGATTGGCAAAAAGTGTAACTTTAAGAAACTAATACGGTATTTAAAAACACCCAAGACATTTCGGTCTCCTACCCTGATTTCTTGAACTTCTTTATTTGGGAGAGAGCTTCGTGTACCGTGTCAGATTAAAACGTGTAAAGCGTAAAAACCTTTTACAACAATACTCAAAACAAATATAATATAATAATCGAACCGTTGTGCGTCGGCGTAAAATTGTCCCTATTAAACAAACAATCCATTCTTGATTAACAATTTATTAGAAATTATGAAGAAAATTTCTTAAAAAAGTCCAATAACCATTGCAAGGAATGTAAAAGGTAACTTAAGTATCAGCACCCAAAAATGCACACTTTTTGGCTTTTTAATACAAAAAATACCATAAATGATTTATCTATTAATTCTACACGCGTAGTTAAGCAAATGTATAAGCTTTCCAGTGAATACATTATAATACCTTTTAAATTAGTCATAAAATGTGTATTGGAATTTCAGGTATAACGTTAAAAAATGGCTGCGCCAGTTTTCAAACTGCACCTTTTACTGAAATTTTAGAATGGTTTTCATAAAATTTAAAAGATTACAGCCTAAAATTTTTATTCCCTGGAAACCTTAGACATTTTCCTAACTGCCCATGTAGAATTTACAGATAAATCATGTGCAGTATTGTTTTTTTTAGAAAGTCAAAACGTGACGTTTAGCGTCAGTTTTGGGTGCTGAAACTTAAATTCATCACTGTCTGACTGATCATAAAATTTTGTACAACTAAAGTTATTTTTTATCAGTGTGTCCCACAAACAATGACACTTTTTGCCAAAAAAAAACACAGCCGCCGAAATAATAGTACTAATAATAGCTTCTACCGATAATGCCACAGAGCATTTTATCAAATGATGAAAGAGTTATTTTTGACGTGATTGATCACGTATCATCAATAAACCAAATTAACGTACGTCATACAAAATACTCTAATGCATTATAACATATTATTTTTGTGTGTTTTGTAATTTGTTCTTGGTTCATGGCCTGTTTTTAATGTACCTTATAATGAGGTTTATATCCGTTTCTGCAAATAGAAATTGGCAGAAATCGTTGTGGGTAAGGAGGGTACGAAAGCTATAAAAGCAGCCTGCGGTTTGTTTGCTCCGTCCCAGTAGCGTAGCAAGAAATTCTGAAAAGCTTAGGATCGTATCTGACCGACACATTTTTTAATGCAATAAATTACGTGGACGGTTTTAAAAGTTTGTATTCATTTTAGTAAAATCCGCATTGTTTCTAATTTTTATTTTTCACAATTTCGTTGTTCAGCATGCAACATCGTGTGTGCGTGGTTATCGCAAACAACTTCCGTGGCCATACGGTCAAGATCCTCAGATACGTACGCAAGTCGTGGGTTCGAACACCAACGTAAGCAAATATATTTAAAAAAGGTTATATCACAATAATGTAAAGTATATTTGCGGTCCGTTCCAAAGGGGTAGATAATCTTAGTATCGCTAATCGGTAATCCATTAACCTCACAACATAACCCATTTGAGAATGTCATAGTTTCAGTGGCTCCGGGCAGTTAAAACGTTTTGTACGCTACTCACATTAAAAATATATTGTGTATTACTACATATCAATTTTTGTTTTTATTTTAAAAATCGTTTTTCAGAGTGAAAAAGGAAGGAAAACTTTGAAAACTTACTTTCAATTATTGTCAATAATAAAAAACTTGATTATAAATAAAACACGATCGACTTGAATCGTACTCTTTGTCTTGAAAAAAAAAAAAAACAAAATAAAAACTTGCCAGGAAGAAAAAAAAATTCTATCCCTAACATAATAACAAATAACAAGCAATATTTAGGTAAAGCAATACACATAACATAGCAATGGGGCCAAAACCTAATATAATAAGGTATGATAATGAATAGTGAAGTACAAATAATCATTTTATGGTGTTCTTTGTAATTAAGTTGATTGGTGGCTGGTCCACAACCGTATCATTCTGTTACATATCGTGGTCACATGTTATTGTTGCAATAATTGATGTTATTGTCACAATTGATGACGGAGCGGTTTGCCCAAGACACTTAGCTACGAAAGTAGTCTAGCGTTTTGAAACTAGGATACCGCTGTAAGAAGTTTGGGTACTAGATAAGCCCTGGTAAGACCCTCGGTTCGGGGCGGTATATCGTGTTAACATGCAATTTAAGAACTGCATGGAGCCATATAAGTAAATGTTTCTAGTTTCTAATGCAACCTTATTAAATGGGGTCAATTTTATCGAAAAATAAAATAAAACAGACAGATACCTCAACAGTAAACTTCATTATAAATTAGTTTCACGAAGAAAAGTGGTTAGATAATATGGATAGAAACGTGTTGGATTCATGTGACTATCGTCATAACAAACATATAATATGCAGGTTTATGTTGCCTATGGAGTATAAATATGAAAAAGAGTTTTAAGTCACGACTGCACTTGAAGAATCGCCGAACTGAACTTCCCGCCCACGTGTTCGGCGGCGCCTGCTGTACGACTCGACAATAACCCTATTCTCTCTGGTGCATGCGCCGCTTCCCTTCCACTAACTTGAGTAGATGCTGACGTATGGAATTGTGATTGTGTCATTTATAATACGTTAAGTTATCAGGATTTCTGATTTATTCCATCAAGCCCTGATAATATCAACGAAATGCTTCCCTCTCTCACGCTTCTCAGGTGGCCTCAGACAACTGATGTCGCAGTCTTCGTTTTTTTTTAACAGTTTTGGGAAATCAAAATACTGCCCGAAACCAATGGAAATATAATATCTTCTTATTTGGACATTGTTGTGAGACTCGAGAAACTTAAAAAATAGAAATAATGTATTTAGCTATTTACATATTTTAGCTAAACATTTAAAGCTACTTTTCGAATCTAAATTCTCTTATCAGGGCTATACTAAGGGTATCTACTACTTAAAATACATTTTCTATCCACCCCAAATTCATGAAAAATTGTTTTGAAATCACTTGAATGAAAACTGATAGCCACGAAGAGTTGAGTTGAGATTAGAAAAAAAAATGATGAATGAGAGAATGATTACGAAAATGTGTTTTACAAAATTATTTTTTAGCAAATTTACGGTTCAAAAAATTGAGAAATAATATTACAACGCTTCGATTGATTTATTCTTATCAAATGCGATTAATCATACCAAAAATTAGTAAGCCGATCAGATTTCCTTTTTACAATTGACTTATTTAATTTTGCCATAGAGACGTGGAACCATTTAACCTTTGCTGCTCGGGGGTGATTTCTTGAGAAGGTCATCTCAACAAATGAAACATTCCCAATGAAATCATAATG
>JAGWCC010001577.1:0-19408 GCA_022651775.1 Drusus annulatus | reverse complement strand
CGGTTGTCTTTAAAAACTTTCGATGTTCCATCGCGACGGATAGATGCTGTGAGTAAGTATTTGTCCATCAATGTGTAATTGATACGCCCAAAGAAAGATATCATGGTATACTGCGAAGGGTTATATGGGAATGTAGGTTCAGGTCCAACCAAATTCCCGTCGGTATTGTAATCTCCATAGTTGTATGTTTTTCTCAACCAGTCTTGATATGAGTAACCGGCAGTTACATCAACATGGCTCTTTAGGGTAGGAAACTCATTGTTGTAATTCAAATAAAATTCAAGTAGTTTATTTGTACTTGTGTTTTTACTTTCATTATCATACCCTTTGCGAGGTGCTGAGGGTGGATACCAAGCAGGAGTATAGCTTGTGCCCGTTGTTTTTCGTGAATCGACACCTAGATTCAGATTAGCTCTTAATTCGGGGAGAAAATGTATTTTGTAGTCAATCTGTGCATTCAATATTCCGTGCAAAACTGTCGAATTATTGTCAATAGCATCCAACGTCATTAGCGGATTGGGTACACTTTGGGGATTGTAACTGCCATCGGGCATTTTCCAGTTGAAATAGTCATGAAAATCGTCATTGCCATCTACCATTATTGGTTGCGTAGGGTCGAAATAAACAGCTGAACTGATAGAGTTACCACCCGATCTGAATCTGTTTTGTGTACCGCGTGCGCTAATGTCAATTTTCAAATGATTGTCGAATAGGCGAGGGTTGAGGTTTATTGATCCCGTAAGGCGATTCATATTATCTCTTTGTAGTATTCCATCTTCGTGCAACACTCCTAAAGAAAGACGAAATGGAAGATAAGGCAAACTACCTGAAACACTAAGGTTGTTGTCGGTTCCAAAAGCTGTTCTGAATACTTCTTTTTGCCAGTCGGTATTGTATTCTCCGGGCAAGTTTTTGAACGATGCTCTTCCCGCATAATTGGCTACTAATTCTCTCATTTCATCACCAGAGAGTACATCAACCATTTTGTTGGGGGTTGATAGCTTGTTTTGCGTCGAAAATTCTACTTTTAGCTTATCTCCATATTTTGCTTGTTTGGTAGTGACAATAATAACCCCATTCGAAGCGCGAGACCCATAGATGGCTGTTGCCGATGCATCTTTTAGTATGCTCATCGATTCTATATCATTGGGGTTTATAGTATTGAGGTTGTTGCTAACCAGTGGTATTCCGTCAAGAATAATCAAAGGGTCGTTCGAGGCATTCAACGATGCTCCCCCGCGAATACGAATACGTGCCCCATCGCCGGGACTACCGCCACCGGGTGTTACGTGTACCCCTGCTACCTTACCGGCAAGCATACGGTCGGGCGATACTACACCTTTGTTCATGTCTTTTTCAGAAATGCTGGATACTGACCCTGTCAAATCTTTTTTCTTTACCGAACCGTATCCGATAACAACGACATCGTCCAACATTTTCTCGTCATTTTCGAGCGTAACGTCAAGCAAGCTTTTGGCTCCCACTGTTACTTCTTTTGTTTTATTCCCGATAACGAAAAAAACGAGAACAGATTGGCTACTTGGCACTTTGATCGAATATCGCCCGTCAAAGTCTGTGGTTGCACCGTTGGTAGTGCCTTTTACGACCACGCTAACTCCCGGCAGAACTTCCCCATCCGAAGAAGTTACAGTTCCTCTCACTTGGTTTGTCTGTGCTTGCAAGTAGGCGACAGACATTAGTAGCATGCTAATAATACATACTATTTTCAATCGGCATGTTTTCATAGAACTTGATTTAGTTGATTCATAATTTAAATAGATCTATAGACATTATTAATAGGAAGGTTAACTTTGCTGATAGTTGTGCATACATAGCACATTATATGTTTTATTGGCAGAAAAATTAGAAGAAAGCCAAGCATCTACGATTTCTGATTCGATGAAGAAGCTTTTTAGTATTACGGACAAAACAAGGGCGGTGTGTTCTACTTCTCGGTACTTGTTTTGTCTCAAAAGACGATAGAAAAACAAGACAAAAAGGGATACATATAAAAATGATAAGAATATAATTTTATCTTTCATTCGTATTATAGTATTAAATGTTCAATTGCATTAGGCGTTTTGCGAGACTTGGCATAGTCTAAACAAATTTGCCTCTGCTCTAGCTATTTAAAACGTTCTAAAAAGGTCAACTACACAAATGTATTAGAGCTTGCACAGAAAAACAATGGCTAACCAGTATATCAATGAAAAATATAATATATATGAAGTGATTTTATTATTGATCCCTTGATTATCAGATGAATAATTGTTATATAACATGTGTGGAATATAATGTGAATATGAGCTGTAAAGACGTATCCTATTCATATTTGACAGATTCTATCTCCATGATTTTCAGTTCGAAAAGGTCATTGGGTATTTTCGACCGGTTTTTCACCTTTGTTTTATAGGTACTGATCGTATTTACTGAGTAATTTAAGAATTTGGCGATGTCGGCACTGTCTGTTATTCCAAGACGGATAAGTGCGAAAATGCGCATTTCGGTTGTGAATTCATTCTCGGGACAAAACTCTACTTGGTTATTTTTATCAAACAGACTGTTGTAGTAAGTTACAAAATGGGGAAATAGTTTTAGAATAATATTGTCGAACGATGCCAATTTATTTTCTCTTTCTTTATTGAAATCTGTTTTCTTCAATATCTGCGATAGATCGTCGTATTGCTTGTTGGCAACTTTTCGGCTTACTTTTTTTTGGAATCGTTCTATATCATCCATATAAGCAGAGTTTAGTCTAAAAAAGTGACCGATATATTCATCTTTTATTTTATTCGCATTTTTCAGGCTTGTATTTATTTGTTGCAGATCATCGTTTTGTTGCTCAATAACTTTCCGAGCAACACGTAACTGCTTTACCTGTTTCCATATCACGATAGTGGATATAAGAAATGAAACAATCAAAACAGAGACTAGGACTGCATACAGGAATAGCGTATTTTTTTGTTTCTCAATAATCTTGTAACGGCTCACTTCTATAATGGGCAATACATTTCCTACTTCTATTTTTCTGTGTCGGGCATTGTAATAGTTGGCATCGTCGAGCGAGCATTTTGCATACGAATACGCTCGTTCTATATCTCCACTATTATACATTATTTCGGCCAATATAGATAAAGCCGGAGTTTCTTTTGTTACAGACTTGATATCGTCTATGGCTGCGTTAATCAGATAGGGGATAGACTTTGCCGTATCGCCCGAAAGAAGATAGAACTGGCCTAAACCTCCTTTGCATAGTGTGGTGGCTCTTTTGTCCATGTTTATTGTGGCCAGTTGGTACTTAATGGCTTCTATCGCCTTATCATATTGCTGTTGGCATCTATAGATGTTTATCAAATGCGTATTTCTGTTTGGATTATCTGTATCCATCAGATTGATAATGGCTTTGCTGTATTTGATCGATTGTTGATTGTATTGTGTGAAATATGGCTCAACAATGATTGAGTTTGCCATATCCAGATATAACTTTTCATAAAGTGAATATAGGGCTATCTTTCGACTACTATCGAGCCCGATGGAGTCGATAGATTTGAGCACTTCTATAGATTCCAGAAATAATCCGGCTGAAATGTTGCAATATGCTAACGATATTTTGGAGCTTATAGCCTTGCCGCCGTCATTCAATTTAGATGATAGGTCTATCAATTTTTGAGCGTATACATACGATGAGTCGTAATTATAGGGTTCGTATTCGTTGAACAGTTTTTCATACAATCCATACAATTTTACATCATCTTTTTCTTGTTTAGCATCGATAAATAATTTTCCGATGCGATTTTTTTTCTCATTCTCGTATTGATTCTTTCTCTCAATATACTGATCTAATTTGGATAGAGTATTTAGTAACGAATCGTTTGCCGCAGACAGTTGATTGGTCAACAGAACAACAAATATACCTATCAGATATTTTGTGATCTTAAACCTGTTTTTGATATGTATTGGCATTGCAAACATGTTTTTTTATTTAAAAGCCGGCTTGTCGCAAAACTGTTTTTCCGATAGGTATTAACCTCACGGATTCTACCTTTTTCGACTCTTTGTTTCG
Organism: Drusus annulatus; assembly: GCA_022651775.1. Taxonomy (NCBI): domain Eukaryota; kingdom Metazoa; phylum Arthropoda; class Insecta; order Trichoptera; family Limnephilidae; genus Drusus; species Drusus annulatus. The sequence goes on along the minus strand of JAGWCC010001577.1, from coordinate 15,345 downwards.
CAACTTCAACTCGATCTCGCCATTCTGATACGAAGCATTGTGATTACTTATATATTCATATCTGTTGTTGTCGAGTGGTTTATATACATAATCAACAAAGTCAGGTGTGTACACTCGGTCTATCTCTTGTTTGGCATCAATAGGTTTGGCGAATACCAAGGCTCCGTATGTGAAATAATATTCTCCTTTGAGATCCTTTTCTGCTTTCACATTTGCATCAAATGACAGTTTTATTTTGTCTGAATCTTTAAATTCTTTTTCGAATACAATGAAGTTATTTTCTATTTTATATTTCTCACTCGAGTGTACTTTAGTCGCCCAGTTGGGTTTGCGTATTTTGAGTTTCAATTTTGTGGGTTTCTCTACTGATACGTTCAGCTCAAATTGATTCTTGTACGGATAGTCAGTCGTATTTGTTATTTCTATTTTAGATCCATTGATGTCGGCAGCCAAAATATTAGGCATCAAAAGATTTGCAACCAATGTGCTTTCGTCCTCCTTCATCCATGCCGCTTGCAAGAAATAAGGTGTTATTCTGCCCGCATTGGGTACGCAACATACAGCAGCTTCTTGATGAACGGGTGAATACTTATATCTTGTTTGTTTCTGATTGGGATCGTCCTTCCCATTTTTAGGTCCTGTCATTTCATACGAGTTGTCAGTCTTGAGATAAGCAATACAAGAATGATTGGGGTCGCGTGCGCCTTGTGCCGCATTGTAGAATATATTTTCTATGATATTGGCTATGTGAGCATCTCCTCTTTTTTGCAACAATACGGTATAGCTGTCCAGCAATTCGTGTATCGAGCAATACTCATATCCTGTTTGGGTAGCATCCGCTATCCGTTGTACAACCCACCTGTCTCCGATAGAGCCTCCCGACAATGTTGTAGCTGTATTTATTTTGCCTAAATATAGGTCAAGAGCATTTGATAACATAGGATCGTTGGAAGCAAAAGCTGCAACAATCAACGGTCTTAGGTGTTCGTAAGTATGCACCCCGTGCGATTGCAGTTTGTAGTCTTTATTGAAAATGCTGGTCAATTGCACATCTTTTTCGGTTGTGAAATTGTTCGAATAGTTCATATATAAGAACAAGGCATAATCCCAATACTTACGGTCGCCCGTCAGTTGATACATACGATCCAGCACATCTGTGAATGTAAGGCCGTGTGCTACTCCACCTGTAAATTCTGTGCCTACATTGAAGGGTTCCGATTCATTTATAGGATAATTCAACATCACATTGTCTACCGCCTTCACCAATGCTTCCCATACTTTAGCATCTTGCGTATATTCGTAATAGCCTAGCAATGCTCTGTAAAGTGTTGCCTTAGCCCACAGTTCGCCATTTTCGGATTTGAACGTGTATCTCAGGTCAGGGGCGTAGATCCCTATATATCCGTCCTTATCTTGAGTGTTCAACATATTCTGAATGTATTGATCTACTCTCGAAGTGTGATTTTTATCATCTAATAGAAGAACATTCCGTAGATATCCATCTCTCCAGTTCGATTGCGTTTCGGAATTCCACCATTTGTATTGGTCGTCTCCACCTGCATCGTCTCTGTAATTGCCTAGCTCGGCCAATTTACTGTTTTTATGTAAACGTCCTTCAGAATAAATGGGATCGTGTATCAGGGTTGGTACTAATTCGTCGAGATGTCCCACAAAACCATCTACATCTTTTTGCATTTGCTCTTTGAGCCATCCCGTTGGTTTCACAGCCCCCAAAGGCAGACGGGTGTAGACCTCTTTCGTTACTTCTTTGTTGTTGTTTTGCGCACACAATAACATAGGTGCTATGAGGCAAAGTATAATGAATGTTTTTTTCATAATATCTTCTTTAGTAGGTATAGAATTAAGCTCGCAGACCTTAGTTCGCTTTTTTCAGATTTCTCACACATGTTTTCATAGAGCATACAGCACATTTATATGGACGTTTTTTTACATTTTTGCCCACGGCTATTATTCCGCTTACCGACTTGATGGGTAGCATCAGGCAAGAATCCGTTAGCTCTATTCCCGTAATGAGTGGAGGAAGTATGGCGAATATCTTCTTTTGTTCGTCTAGCCTCCAATCGCAATATCCCGGACTATAATTATTGCTGATAAGCAAATCGTTTTTTGTAACGTCTTCTTCCAATTGTTCTACAAGTTGTTCCACTAAGGCTTCAGCTAATACCGAACCCAAGGTGTTGGCTACAAATTCGTTAACGATATCATCCTCACTACGCAATGTATGCATCCATTTATCAAATTCTTTACCCAAGGTTACGGTAAAGATGGCGATAGATTCTGCCTCTTTCATTGCTGTGGCTATTATAGCACCTGTATGGAGTAGCGTTTGCTGTACTTCTACAAACTCCTTGTTGATACGTTTCCCATCACATATCATATATCCTAATCGAGGTTTGCAACACGATTTTAGGTATATCAACATTTCGTCTATCATACTCAAGATATCTTCTGATGGGGTATGATCACCATACCCCATCAGAAGATAAAGCTCCCTAGAGTCGATCTGTATGTTTTCCAATGTGGTATTGAAATATTTAATCGATTCCATTTCTTGGTATTTAATGTTTTTGATTAAACTCGCTCAGTGCACTGTAAAAGGCTTCGATATTTGCATGCGGAGTATGTGGTGGCACATCGCAGCCCGATGATAATATGAAGTTAGGATAAATAGCAGTTTTTTCTAATAGCTCTTTTGTTGCTACTTTTACTTCTTCCGCAGTGCCAGCTTTGAGCACTGTTACCGGATCTAGATTTCCCATCACAAGCGTATCTGTTGGGCAACCTTTTATTGCCTCCACCATGTCTATCTTGTTTCCAAAATGATAGCCTGCCGATTTTGTTTCCACCATTGCGGGGGTGCAATGTCCTGTATTGCCACAGTTGTGCAATATCACGATAAAATTATCGTCTTGCACAGCTTCAACGATTGGCTTTACGTATTTGGATGAAAATTCGCTGCATCCATCGTTCGACAACAATCCGGCTGCGGGTTCGGCAATAACAATGCCGTCAATGCCCTGTTTTTTCATTTCGATACAATATTCTTTGAGGAATGTTGCACATTTTTCGAGCAAGAGTTCGGCTGTTTCGGGTTCGCAATAGCATGCTATCATTAGTTCAGACATGTCGAACAATCGCCCTGCAAGAGAGAATAGGTAGATGATGCCGCCAAAAACAGGTTTGTCTTCAATGTTTTCGGCTGCAAGTTTGCAGGCAAGAATAAATTCCGGTAGCCGGGCATCCGTCAGTTTCGGTATTTTCAGATTCTCTACATCTTCATGGCTCGACAATAGGCGACCTCTTACTGTTGGTATTTCATCCTCGGGGATATTTACTGTTGCACCAAAAGCTTCGGCTTCAACTGTCAGATCCATGATAGTAGTACATGCGCCGGATGGATATTTGTCATCCAATGCCTTCATGGATTCGAAATGAGTTTTTCCATCTTTTACATTTTGAGATACCGTTTTGCCTATCAACTCTATTCCGGGATGTGTCATTATAGGTATGGCTATTCTTTCTCTGTTTTCGATGACAGCCTTTACCCACGAACGTATATTTTGGTTTTTCATGCTATTATTATTTTAGGCAATCTTTAATAATTCTTTATCCTTCACTATTGCAGAGTTAGCACTATCGCTATATCCATCGGCACCTATTTCTGCCGCAAATCGGGCACTAACGGGAGCGCCACCTACCATAACTTTCACTTTGTCGCGCAATCCGGCATCAGTCAATGCTTCTATGATTGTTTTCATATACGGCATGGTGGTGGTAAGCAATGCACTTAGTCCCACAATATCAACATTATGCTCTTTCACAGCTTCGATAAACTTGTCGGAATCGACATCGATACCCAGGTCTATTACTTCAAATCCACATCCTTCAAACATGGACCCGACCAAGTTTTGCCTATATCGTGCAAATCGCCTTTTACAGTACCTACTACTATTTTTCCCACAGTGGCGGATACTCCGCTACTTTTCAATACCGGTTGCAAGAGATTCAGAGAAGATTTCATAGCACGTCCGTCCATCAGCAGTTCGGGAACAAATGCTTGCTGAGCTTCGAACCGTCAGTCTATTTCTTCCATTGCTTTTATCATATAATCTTCAATCATCATTTTGGGCGACATGTTCTCATCTAAAGCAGCTTCTGTAACGGCTATTGCATCTTTTTGTTTTCCTTTTAGGATAGCCTCGTAGAGTAAATTAAGATCAGTCATGGTTGTGCTTTGTTAATTTAGTATTAGTTAATATGAATAGTACTTTTGTATATTTAAAAAGATAGTTTTCGAAAATGATTAACAATAAGGCAAATATAGATGCTTTGTAGATATAAACTTTGTACTATATTTGTATAGTTTTGAACTAAATTGAAAGTTCGGTTGATTTAGACTTTATTTCAGATATTATGAATGTACATTTCGAAGATTTAACACTGAAATCGGAAGGGAACAGTTTTGTTGCATACGCATACCAAACTGACAAATTCACTTTTCATATGCATTATCATCCTGAGTATGAGCTTACGTATATAGAAAAAGGTAGTGGGCAACGTATGATCGGAGACTCTTTAGCTCATTTTGCGGAAGGAGATCTTGTATTGATTGAGCCTGATGTGCCTCATACCTGGAGTGGCAATAATGAGCTTAGTAGCGCAGTTGTTATTCAGTTTTCTCGAAAGTTTATAGAGCCTTTTATGCGTTTGAAAGAGTTCACTTCCATCAAAATATTATTAGAATCCTTAAATGGAGCTTTTGTGTTCGAAAGTGATGTAGTTCAACAACAACTCAAAGCGATAGGTAATCTTGATGGCTTCTGCAAATTGGCTTCTTTTTTGGATATTCTGAATTGTATAAGCAATCAACATGCTGAAAAAGTAAATACATCGTCATTGTCATTTTCTCGCCAAACGGAGAAGCGTATCAACAAGGTATGTGCCTTTGTTCAGCAAAATTTTCATAAACATCTGAATATTTCAGATGTTGCATCTCTAATTTATTTGTCAGATAGTGCTTTTTGCAAATTTTTCAAGAAAGCTACTGGTAAAACCTTTACCCAATATCTCAATCTGGTACGCATAGAGGCTATCAGTAATCAGTTGTTGTATACAGATTTTCCTGTTTATCAGATTGTGTCGCGATATGGGTACGACAACCAGACCTATTTTAATAGGATATTCAAAAGGGTAAAAGGCGTTACTCCCATTCAGTTCCGAAAATCGATACAAATAGAAATGCCCCAGCCGTGAGAATGGAACTGTTATCTATTTCTAACGTTTTATTTCCATAAGCTTGCTTTTTTCAGTATAAGAATTATATATTTGTGTAGTTTAGTAAATCATGTGTAAGCTCTTGCTATAGTTAATCATCAATAATGAGTTCGGATAATAATCATCGTATACGGTTCACAACTCTTTTCGAAGAGTATAAACCTCGGTTTACGCGATATGCAGCCAGTTATATCCGCAACGATATTGCTGCTGAAGATATAGTAATGGAAAGTTTTATGTATTACTGGGAGAATAAAGATGGTTTAGAAAACGATGTAAACATCCCCGCCTATATCTTGACTATTGTAAAAAATAAGAGCCTCAATTATCTCAGATCTCAAAAAACACATAAAAAAGTTGAAGATCAAATTCGTAATCATAACCAACGACTGATAAGTGCCGGGATTCGTTCTCTCGAATCGTCCGATCCGCAGTTTCTTTTTTCGAAAGAAGCTGAGCATATTATAAATCAAGTGATCGAAAAATTACCAGATCAAACACGGGAAATATTTATCAGAAATAGATTTCAAGGTAAGACATACAAAGAAATAGCCCTTGAATTAGGCACCACCGAAAAAACAGTGGAGTTTCATATCAAGAAAGCACTCAAAGAATTGCGTGTGGCACTGAAAGATTATTTTCCGCTCTACATTCTACTCTTATTTTTTCCAAACTAAGCACACGGAAGTTAATGATGGTTAAAATATGTATTTGTGAAGAGGGTAAGCCTTTCCACAAGTGCTAATTGTGTATAAACCGATTCTAAGTAGTAAATTGATACGATGAATAAAAACACTTTATGGCTATTTTTTAATAGAGAACTCTCTGGCGAAGAAGAAGCAGATGTTTTAGACTGGTTAGACCAAAGTGATGTCAATAAAGACATTTTCGAGAAAGAGCGATCTTATTATAACATGATTGTTCTTTTAGGTAAAGACGAAAAATTGGCAGAAGATAAACCGAAGAAAAGATCGATGACATGGCTTGTCGAATTAGCAAAGATTGCCGCGGTGGTCACAATAATGCTTAGTATCGGATTCGTTTATAAACATCGCACAGAAAGCCTACTTTTAGCATCCACAAATACAATCAGTGTTCCCGCAGGACAGCATGTGAATATTCTCTTACCCGATGGCAGTAAGGTGTCTATGAACTCGCAGTCGGAAATAAAATATCCATCCTCTTTTGTCGGAGATGAGCGTCGGGTTGTGCTTTCGGGAGAAGCTTATTTCGAAGTGGTGCACGATGCCGGAAAACCGTTTATCGTAGAAACCCAAAAATGCAATATCGAAGTCTTGGGAACAACATTCAATGTAGATGCCTATCCAAATTCGGACAGGTTTGCAACATCATTGATTGAAGGGATGGTCAAAATATCAGATAATAAAAATAGCCAACAACAAGTAACATTAAAGCCCAATGAGCAATTAGAACTGATTGATAATAAATTCATTGTGAGCCCAATTCGCAATTACGAATTGTTCCAATGGCGCGAAGGACTCATTAGCTTCAACGATACCCGTTTCGATGAATTGATGAAGCTATTTGAAAAATATTATGGTGTGCAAATCAGTATTGAAAATAAAGATTTCTTTTCAACGGAATTAAGTGGAAAAATACGTATCAACGATGGTTTGGATCATGCCCTTCGCGTGTTGCAAAAGAATAGCCGTTTCCACTATCAATTTGACAAAGATGACGACTCCAAAGTATATATAAAATAATTTAAAACCTTTAAATTGAATTGCCTATGTAGAAAAACACGTATTAACCTTAATCTTCGAAAATTTTGAAAAGCCTGCAAGTGCTAGGAACACTCACAGGTAAAAGAAAGGGCTCATAGATTACTACTAATTATTACTGAAAACCCTCAATAACGTAAAAATATGAATAATAAGAATTCATCATGTCTTTTTCATTTGGAAAAGTCGTGTAATAAACACTTTTTAAGAGTTATGAAACTAATCTCTTTTTTCTTATTTCTTTCGATTTTCTGTTTAAATGCTACGAACATAAATTCTCAGAACGCGCATGTGTCTTTAAATCAGAAAAATGTTCGCCTCGATCTGATTCTGAATGAGATAGAACAACAGACCAATTACTTATTTGTATATGACAAAAAAGTAAACACCAGCAGAGTAGTCTCTGTCAATGTGAAAAATAAGGATTTGAAAGAAACATTGGTTCAATTATTCGATGGCACCAATATTTCTTTTGCCACCGAAGGTTCAAATATAATCTTGTCAACACAAGAAAAGAACGAATCGTTAAAAATATCACAACAAAGCCGTAAAATATCCGGTGTAGTCAAAGATGCTAACAATCAACCAGTCATAGGAGCATCGGTGGCTGTTAAGGGCACTACTATGGGAGCCATGACAGACATTGATGGCAATTTTGCCCTCACCATTCCAGGTGATGCAAAGCTATTAGTAATCTCTTTGATTGGTATGAAAACGCAAGAAGTTGTAATCGGGAACAAAACAGAATTTAGCGTAACGCTGGAAGATAATGCTGTGAAAATGGACGATGTGGTTGTAACCGCTTTGGGTATAAAAAAAGAAGCTAAAGCTATTTCTTACAACGTACAACAACTCAATGCCGACGAAGTAAACAAAATATCGGACGCCAATTTTATCAACAATCTGAATGGTAAAATAGCCGGAGCTACTATCAATAGCTCATCATCGGGAGTTGGAGGATCGTCACGCGTTGTGATGCGAGGAACTAAATCGATATCAGGAAATAACAATGCCTTATATGTGATTGATGGTATTCCTATGCCAAACTTATCGAACGAACAACCTGCCGGCGTTTTTGCCGGAGCCGGACAAACCGGAGATGGTATATCCAATATAAATCCTGAGGATATTGAAACTATTTCAGTATTGAGCGAGTCATCCGCAGCAGCATTGTACGGAAGCTCGGCGGTAAATGGAGTTGTTTTGGTTACTACCAAAAAGGAAAAAGAAGGCAAAATGTCAGTGACCGTTTCCAACAGTACCATCTTTTCATCGCCACTTATCCTACCTAAATTTCAAAATACCTATGGTACTAATGAAACCAATAGCTATTACAGTTGGGGAGATAAATTGTCAACACCATCTAGTTACGATCCTGCCGATTTTTTCAGAACAGGAATGTCTCTAACAAACACAATAAGCCTATCTACAGGTACAGAACGTAACCAAACATACATCTCTGCGGGAGCTGTAAATTCAGGAGGTATCATTCATAATAACGATTACGACAGATACAACGTTTCGGTGCGCAACACCACTAAATTGTTGAATGACAAGATGACACTCGATGTCGGATTTATGAATAGCAATGTCAAAGAGCAGAATATGATTTCTCAAGGACAATATTTCAATCCGCTGATTGCTACTTATCTATTCCCTCCGGGTGATGATTTCTCAAAAGCCGAAGTATTTGAACGATACGACATTTCGCGTAACTTTCAAGTACAATTTTAGTAATGGGGCGATGCCGGATTAACAATGCAAAATCCGTATTGGATAACTGAACGCACAAAATTCATTAATCACAAAGAGCGTTATATGATAAATGCGTCTGTCAAATATGATTTGGCAAGTTGGGTGAATGTGATTGGGCGTGTCAAAATGGATAAAAATACCGATCGTTACGAGAAAAAATTCAATGCTTCCACCAACACTTTGTTTGCTTCTGATGCAGGATACTATTCATTGAATCAGGCATCTACTCGTCAAATGTATGGAGAGGTATTACTCAACATAAATAAATATTTTAAAGATAACGAGTTTAATTTAACGGTAAATATCGGATCCAATGTAGAGAATGTGCAGTACGATCAGAATATGTATGGAGGTAAGTTGCACGGAATCCCCAATATATTTACATTCGCCAATGTAAATTCTACGGAGGTAGATCGTTCTCAATCGGGTTACCAAAAAGACAAACAAGCCATCTTTGCCAGTGCCCAATTGGGTTATAGAAGTATGGTTTATTTAGACGTTACGGCTCGTAACGACTGGTCGTCGACATTGGTAAGATCGAATACAAAGTCATTCTTTTATCCCACAGTGGGGCTATCGGCACTTGTTACCGATATTTTCAAAATCGGATCGGATGTTATGCCATATATGAAACTTCGGGCGTCTTATTCTGAAGTAGGTAACGATCCCGAATATTTTTTGACAATCCCTACCTATAAAATATCGAACGGATATCCTGTCACTCAAAAACGTATGCCCAATTACAGCTTGAAACCTGAGCGTACCAAATCGTGGGAAATAGGGACTAATCTTGCCTTTTTGAAAAACAAACTGAGATTAGATGCAACACTATATACTTCGAGCACGTACAACCAATTTTTTGAGCCAACTCTTTCTGCGGCATCAGGATACACCAGCGTTATTCTCAATGCAGGCAAGATCAACAACAAAGGGATAGAAATAAGTGCCAGATATACCGATACATTTGGCAAACTGACATGGAGCACATTTATGACCTATTCTTTGAATAGAAATGAAATAGTGGAGTTGCTCCCCGAATGGACAAATCCGATAACCAATGAGATCATTTCACTTTCGAGACTCGACATGGGTGGAACAGGCAGCTACAAAATGCTGTTGAAAGAGGGAGGCACTATGGGTGACATTTATGTAAATACCCTCAAAACAGATGAGCATGGAGCTATCTATGTAAATCCAACCAATCAAACCGTTGAAGCCGATATCAATAATTTTGTCTATGCCGGAAGCAATACCCCCAAATACAATTTGAGTTGGGGTAATAATTTAAATTGGAAAGATATCACACTCGGATTCTTAGTCTCGGCTCGAGTAGGAGGTATTGTAGTATCTAATACACAAGCTATCATGGACGCATTCGGCGTTTCGCAAACCTCAGTAGATGCTCGCGATGCAGGTGGAGTTGTGGTTAATGGTCGATTGATCCCTGCCAAGGAGTATTATCAGTTAGTAGGTGCTGGATCATCGGGCGGAATAGGCTCAGCGTATGTGTATAGTGCCTGGAACGTTCGTTTAAGTGAGCTTTCGTTGGGTTATGATGTGCCTGCTGCCAAGTACACGAACAATATTGTTAAAGGGCTTAATGTGTCCTTGATAGCTCACAATCTATTCTTCTTATATAATAAAGCACCTTACGATCCTGAATTGACAGCCAATACAGGAACATTCTATCAGGGTGTGGACTATTTTATGCAACCAAGCCTTCGCAATCTAGGCTTTTCTGTTAAAGTTCAATTTTAACAATATCACGAAATAATTATGACTATGAATAAAATATTTTCTTGGCGAAAATTAGCATTAATAGGTATATTACCATTGATATCGAGCCTGTCTTGTACCGATTCATATACCGATTACAATACCGACAAACATACTGTCACAGAGGAGATTATGTCTTATGATAATCTTAAAACAGGTGGTTTCTTTGCTCAAATGCAACGCAATGTAGTTATCTTCAAAGATGGTACCAATTTGTCGAGCGATTACCAGATAGCCCAAGGGCTTTCGGGCGACTTGTATTCGGGTTATCTCTCACCAACGCTATCATCGAATAACGGCAAGCATAATGGTTCTTACTACTTTATCACCAATTGGATTCAAAAAACATTTGCATCAGGTTTTTCCGATGTCATGCCTGCATAATAAACGATTGTTGAAATATCAAAAGAAGAATCTCTTCCTCATATTGCAGCTCTTGCCACAGTAGTGAAAGTAGAAGGTATGCATCGTGTGGTAAACACCTATGGTACGATACCGTATGTGAGTTATGGGTCGGGTTCGTTGAAGAATGATTATGATGCACTAGATGTTGTGTATAAGAAGTTTTTCGACGAGGTGGATGAATCGATAGATGTACTCACCGATTTTATTATAGCCAATCCATCATCTACTGTATTGAAAAAATATGACCTTGTATATGGTGGTGATGCAACCAAGTGGGTGAAATTTGCTAATTCGCTTCGCCTTCGTTTGGTAATGCGTATCGCTTATGCTGACCCTGCGCTGGCAAAGATCGAAGCCGAAAAATCTATCAATAATGTAATAGGGGTGATGACTAACGAAGGGGAAAAAGCTTCTTTAAAACACACATCTAACCTCGTATATTTCCACCCGCTATATGAAATAGCCATTACATTCAATAAAGGTGACGTGCGAGTGGGAGCCTCTATGGATGCTTACATGAACGGTTACAACGATCCACGTCTTCCTGCCTATTTTACACCGGCAGTCAATGGTGGTGGTTATCATGGTGTTCGTTTGGGTATTATCACAGATGATTGGTCAAAGTATTTTGGTGATAATGTTTCAAATCTGAATATCGATCAGGGCTCTACCGAGATTGTATGGATGAATGCCTCCGAATCTTACTTCCTTCGTGCCGAAGGTGCACTTCGTGGATGGAATATGGGTGGTACAGCTAAGGATTTCTATGAGCAAGGTATAAGACTATCTATGTTAGAAAACGGAGTGGGTAATAAAGCTGATACATATATCATCAATTCGACAAGTACTCCTGCTGCATTTGTAGATCATGCTGAAAATTCAAGCTTCAATGCTCCGGCTCCAAGTAGTATTACAATTGCTTGGGATGAGAGTGCAAATACCGAGACAAAATTGGAACGCATTATCACACAAAAATGGATATCGATGTATCCTAATGGACCCGAAGGTTGGGCTGAATATCGCCGCACAGGTTATCCTAAATTGATTCCTGTGGTAACCAACAATAGTAGTGGAACCGTTAATACTGCCATTCAGGTACGCCGTTTGCCATACCCTCAATCTGAATATGTTAACAATATATCGGGAGTGAAAGTAGGAGTATCGAAGCTGAGTGGATTGGATAATGGAGGAACCAAACTTTGGTGGGATAAAAAATAATTAAGTCACTAACATTAAATTTAATAATAATGAAAGTAAAATTACTTGGTCTTTTGATTCTCATACTGTCGGTATTTACGCATACTGCTTGCGACACCGACGCAGAAGCACTAGACATTCAAAAATTGAAAACATACGACGATCAGTATTACGCTAATCTGAGAGCTTATAAAAAAACCGATCATGTTATCTCCTTTGGATGGTATGCTGCTTATGCACCCATCGAAGGGGTAGACGGATTCAAAGATCCTGCATCGTGGGGTGAGCGAATAATTGGATTGCCTGATAGCCTCGATATTTGTTCATTGTGGATGGGTATACCTAGTAATAACCCAGCTGATCCGGGTTATGCTCCCGTAGCGTATGCCGATATGAAATTTGTGCAAAGTGTAAGAGGAACTCGTTTTGTAGCACCTACCATTGTTAGAATGAATAAAGTGATAACATTGCGTGATGGAACACAATACGATCTTCGCGATCATCACGATGATGAAGGCATTGCCGTTTTCGGTCAGTATTTGGTCGATCAGGTGTTAGATAATGATCTGGATGGGCTTGATTTAGATTTTGAGCCGGAAGGAGACTGGATGGATGGCGACAATTTTGTGAAATTGGTGAAATACATCGGTCAATAATACGGACCTGGACCCGGAGCTAAGTATCCGGAGAAATTACTATGTGTCGATTTTTATGGACATTACCCCACCAGTGGTGTAGAGCCTTATGTAAATTATTTCATTCGCCAGTCTTATGCTGCAAGTTCGGCTGCTACATTGCAAAGTCAATACAATAGTATCAGTTGGGCACCGGCATCCAAATTTATTGTTACTGAAACATTAGGAGCTTATTATGCGAATGGTGGTGTGGCCTTCACCGAAGCTGATGGCAATACGATTACCAACGACCCAGCCCGTAAGGGAGATATTATGTATTCACTCGAAGGCATGGCTCGTTGGAATCCGACGCAAGGACGAAAAGGTGGATTTGGAGCATTCTATTTCGATCGTGATTATTATTCGGCTCGTGGTCCGTATTACAATTTTAGATATGCCATTCAGGCTGCAAATCCTGCTATTAAATAGACATTTAAATTATCAGAAAAATGAAAAATAAAATAGAATTGTATCGTAGATTGAGCTTGTTGCTTGCTGCTACTGCGCTCATCTTTCTAGGCAGCTGTGATGATACCGATTATAATAAGAGTGTGATCATTATCACAGGTACAGGATCGAGCCCAATCGTTAAATTTGAGGTAGAAGATACTCCTTCGTCTTATGTCCTTACAGCATCATCTACGGCAAAGGTAAGCCAAGATGTAGCAGTCACATTTGCGATAGACAACTCGTTGCTAGAGGCCTACAATGCCGAGCACAAGACCAATTATCAGCCCTTACCATCATCGGCTGTATCGCTCATAAATCCCGATGCAGTTATAAAATCAGGTACAGCTGCTTCGTCTGATGTGACAGTAAAGATTGTGTCAACTGAAGATTTCGAAGAAGGAAACATCTATGTTATACCCATTACTATCACCAATGTGAAAGGTGGCGACATGGAAGTTCTGAACGCCTCAAAAACCATTTTCTTACGCATATCACGCATTTTGGGCTTTAATTCGCTGGATATGAATAATACCAGTTTGTACAGTAATTATATCGCTCCCGATGCTTTGGCTATTGATTTGCCTAACTATACATACGAGATCAGATGTCTTATCAATGACTGGCATGAGACTCCCGAACGGATAAGTCGCTTATGTAGCTTTACCTCTAAAGATGAAAGTGCCTCTAATATGCTTCGTTTCGGAGAGAATGGCTACGATATAAAATCGTTACAATGGGTATGTCCGGGGGGAAGTGTGATATCATCAACTATTTTCAATACGGATCGTTGGTATACTATTTCATTGACATTTGATGGAAGTAAATATGTGATGTATGTAGATGGTATAAAAGATGCAGAATTGAGTGGCACCAAGGGTAGTGTATTCCAACGGATGGAGCTAGGGATGTCGTGGGAAACGTATCCTGCTAAACAATACTTCAACGGACGTATAGCCGAGGCTCGTGTATGGAATAGGGCTTTATCTTCGGGGGAACTAAAATCAGGAATATGCCGTGTCAATCCTAAATCGAAAGGCTTAATGGCTTATTGGAAATTTGACGACGGATCGGGGCATATATTCACTGATGCTACCGGAAACGGATATGATATGGACTGGTCTGTAACGTACCGTGACACCGGTAACGGAGCACTTACTCAATTTGACAAAAGTGGGTCTGTAAATTGGTTGAACGATGACAAAAATAAATGTAGTCAATAAAATTCTAGATTGTAAACAATAAATATTTTAAACTATGAATATGTTGTTAAAGCACAAATATATATACGCCTATCTTGCAATAATGGCTTTGATTGCAATGCCATCGTGCGACGATAAAGACACGTATGATGTGATGGGAGATAAAGGCAATACGGTTTTTATCAATACCCAAGATCGTAATGCGTTAAATACTCCTGTCAATTCGTATAGCTATGCGGTAGTCCACACCCTCGAAGGCTCGACCAGTTCGAAGCCGATTGTGGCTAAATTTCCAATTCGAACAACAAAGCCTGTTGGTAATAATATTACCATCAAGGTAGAAGTTGATAATTCGTTGATAGCTGCTTTCAATGATGCCAATGGTACAGCATTTAAACCTGTACCCGATGGGATGATTAAGTTGAATAACATGGCAACTACAATAGTGGCTAATGCTTCAATGTCAACTGATTCTATTTGGGTAAGTGTAGATGAATCGAAATTGGCATCCTTGACCGAAAAGTCATATCTGGTTCCTATCAAGATCGCATCGGTGTCGGATGGCAGTCTGCCTATAAGCGCAAGCTATAAGACGGCTTACATTGTTATCTCAACCAAGATAGTGGTGGTGAAACCCAATGTACCGTCAACAGCCATGTTAGGCACGTTGGTAACGGATTATTCTGCATGGACTGTAATGTCCGACTTGGAGAGTAATACGGGTACTTATGCCTCTATGTTTGATAATTCCACAACCTCGCGTTGGGGATTTGCTGCAATGCCTCTTACCATAATAGTGGATATGAAAGCAGTGAAGAATGTAGGTGGCTTACGCTTATTTGCTTATCGTGC
>JAGWCC010001576.1:0-26445 GCA_022651775.1 Drusus annulatus | reverse complement strand
CCTTTATCTGTTATGATAAATTGTCTACCTAAATGAAAAACATCGTTGTCGAATTGATAAAGATCATCAAAAGCCTCTCCTTCTTTAAGTCCAATCTCTTGCCGAAAGACCTGTTCAGCTAATGATATTACTTTTTCTGGTTTCTTGAGTAAATCAGCATAGCTTACCATGGCGCCTGTTTTTTTGTTCATTACTATGCTTTTTCGTGCATAATTGGGGTGCGCCCCACCTTCAAATAAATACCATTGGTAAACAATATTTAGCAAATCTTTATTCTCGAAAACATGATCAACAGTGATCCTGATTTGATTGACTTTACATGTAAAACAGTCGGGGTTGGGAGCTAATTTTACTTTATCGACAAAAGCTTGCATTTTGTTTTTACTGGCTTCGGCCAATCCAAAACCTTTGCTATTGTTTAACGAAAACCATGACGACAAAAGCCCCTGTGTTACTTTATTAATAGAGTCGATAAGATAATTGGGACCCGAAATAGGATCCAGATAAGTAACACTTAATTCGAAATTAATGGTGGAGTCGGGTTCTATTGACCGACTATTTTCGGTAATGGTCACCTCATTCAAAACCAATTCCGGCTCGGTCACAAATGAATGGCAAGATACCATGCAGATCAATAATATAAATGATATAAATTTCATAATAAGTGATATAAATGATTTTGTGAAAATGTTTTAGATAATGCGTATCCCCTTCTTTGCCTAGGAACACAAAAATAACGAGTTACTGACTTTGCACCTTTCCTTCGCACTTTAATTTTCCACCACAATATTGACCCAGTATAGAGGCTAATATGAAAATTGGAATTAATAACGAGGGTAAATTAAGCCCCAAACGCAAGGCAATTACCAAGGGGACAGGGGCATGTATACACACAAACCAAAGAAACGACAGTTTACGCAATGATGTGCGCCAGTAACCAAAAGGGAGGTTAACAAGAAAACAAAACAATATCGTTAACCCAATGTGTATGAAATTATAAGAAGAAAAATCCATTTGCTTTTTTATGCAAAGATAATCGTTTATCAGTAACTAAGGAACGGTTAATTATTAACTGAAGTTTATTCGGAGGTACTCATTAAAAAGACGTTATAAATGAAGTGTCGGTTGGTGTTATCTGTGGGGGAAGATATTGGCGGACACATAGGTCCGCCCCTTGCTAAGTGCACCAACCTCATGTATTTCACCACAAAAACACATGCGATATGTAGGGGCGGACCGATGTGTCCGCCCGTGTCCGCCCGATATGTCCGCCCGATAACATGCCCATCCGCCTTGACATCACAGGGTATAGTGCCAACTCAGCGTGATATTCCTACCCATCTCGGGCAATTCCAAACTTCGGTAATAACTTGTATGATTGAAATAGCGTGTATCAAATACGTTTTGTACTTGCACCACCAATCGCACGCTTTTTTGCCATTGCCAATTCATTCTGAAATCCCAAACCGTATAACCTGCCGTTGTTTCTTCATTTCTGACCCGCATTTGCGATGCCGTGTATTGGTGTCCGACACTGATACCAAGTTGACTTTTACCGATAAATTTGGCGAGATGATAATTCAAATCGCTACGCCATTTCAAAGGAGGTGTAAATGGAATAGGGTACTGCAAATCAAGATCTTTGGCATACACATATTCCACAGCACTTTCCAAATCCCAACTTTTGTTGAGCACCAGCGACAGCAAAGCCTCGCCACCGGTGCGCAACGCTTTGGCTTGTTCATACCGATAAATTTGTCCTACATCGGGAAGTAGAATGCTTTCGCCATCATTGCCGGTCACACTGTAATCGCCAGTTGGGTGTAGGAATATAAAATTAGGGAAGATACTGCTGAACCCGCTCAACTTCAAACCAATCTGATTAAATAACGAAACCTCGTATCCATTCAAAATCGATCCCTAAGTCCAATTGATAAGCCGTTTCGGGAAGGATATTGGGGTCGCCCACCTCATACCGATAAGTACCATGATGCACTCCATTCGAAGCCACTTCGTTGGCTGTGGGTAAGCGGAAACTTTTTCCGATATTTGCACGAGCCGTTATTTGCTGGTTGATCAAATAATTCAATCCTATCCCGAAACTAACATCACTGAAATGCTTATCGGGTTGAGGCGTACGCTCAAAACCATTGGTACCGATATAGGGATCGATGTATTGATGGATATTCAATTGTCCCCAATCAGCCCGCACACCCGAAGTCAGGGTAAATTGCGGATTGATTTTCAAGCGGCTAAGTGCAAATGCACCCACCGATAGCTGTTCGAATTGAGGCAATAAAAATGAATAGCCCGCAATTCTGTTTTGCTGACGCTCGACGTGAAGCCCCAATAGGGTGTGTGTTGATTGGAAAGTTGCAGATCGGCATTCAAATTCGCACTCATTGTTTGTAAGCGGAGCTCTATTTCTTTGGTATTGTCGGGCAATGGCCGTGTGCCATGTGTGTGTGGGCTAGCATATTCCTGTCGAAGATTATATTGATAAGCCAGGTCCAACTTCCAAGTAATATTGCGGTGTATCAGTTTCGAATTGAGATTACTTTGAAATGATTGACACTTTGATAAGGCAAATCGATATTACGCCTTGTCCATCATCGGCTAAATTACTGACCGATGGTATGCCGTGCGCCCCAGCAAAGAAACCCATCTTGGCATATACATTACTGATGGCCACACTGGTGGTCAATTGTTGGTGGGTAAATCCGCTCGACAGGTACACATCACGTTCGGCACCCGCCGTATTTTTCAGTAAACGTTTGTGAAGCGGAAACCGATAAGATAGGTAATTGAACGAATCGGCTGGTACTTTGTAATCTGCAAAATCCTGAATACTGGTACGGAAACGAATGAAGCGATTGTTTTTCTGATAACCTATCCCCCACGATCCGCCAATTAATTGATTGTTCGATTTGGCATTGACCATCACTGTCGATAACCAACCATCAACAGTATCCAACTGCAAAGGCTTGATCAACAAAATCCCTCCAATAGCATCCGATCCATATTGTAACGACAGGGGGCCTTTGATGACATCTACCCGATCGACATTGAATTGATCAATCTCCAAACCATGATCCGCTCCCCACTGCTGCCTTTGCTGTTTAATACCCGATTCGGCAACCGCTACCCGATTAAAACTAAGTCCGCGGATAACTGGTTTTGATAAACCTTGTCCAATTTCGATTGCCCCAACACCAGGCAAGTGCGATAAGGATTTCATCAGCGATCCCCCTGCCCTATTGGCCATATTGGCATTGCTCTCGCTCACCACACTGGTGGCTTGTCGCTTATATTTAGCCTGTTCGCTCCCCAGCACTTGTGCCGCATCCAAACGTTCTCGCCCTTCGGTTAAGCGAATATCTAGCACCGTGTCGGCAATTATTTGCAGGGGCGGAATATCCATAGGTGCATAGCCCATGCCACCCACTTTCAGCACCATTTTACCAGCAGGCACTTGTAATAAATAACTGCCATCGTGCAAGCTAACCGTATGACGCATCGAGTTTTCGTCGTATAGATGGATATGTGCCACAGCCTCTCCCAAAGGATTGCGAACCGTCCCCTTGATGGAATAAACAGACGATTTTCCTTCGGCATTTATCGCGTTTGCAAAGAGAGCAAGCCATAAAAGATAGCGGACAAACAGCTTACAAGGGTGTAAGCTGATATATTGATAAATTGACAAATTGACTGTTTTTAATTGATGATAGGAAGCTGACACTGCGGACAAAAGCCGGTAAGCACACAATTAATTCCAGTTAATTGATAGCCCTTGGGCAATTGGGGTTTGAAAACGGTGTGGTCCAAACAGGATATCTTTTCGCATTTCTGACATCTGAAATGCAAATGCTGATCGTTATGTTGATGGGCATCACAATGATTACAGAGTGCAAAATATTGCGTCCCATCGGTATTCACAATTCTGTGCACAATCCCCTGTTCGGTAAAGCTTTGCAGTACCCGATAAATGGTAACACGGTCCATTTCTCCTGAAAGTTTTTGTTCGATATTTTCGTGACAGAGCGCACAATCTGATGATTGGAGTAGGGCTAATATCTTACGTTTTGCAGGCGTACTCCGATGTTGTTTTATTATCTTTTCCATATAGATCCTCTTTATTAATGCAATTGCATTGCGACACAAAGATGCTAAAATTATTTGTAACTGGTGTTCTGTTAAATCGAAAATGTTGGTTGGGCCTAAAGGCACTCGCTTCACTCGTCTTAGAATTGGCTAACTATGCAAATTCATGCCTTCTGACCCCGTTAGAGGTCGAATTCTATTTTCATCGGACGTTAGTCCGATAAGAAAATAGAATATTAGCCCCGGGCGAAAGCCCGAGGAGGGAAGGTGATTCTATATGTTCCCCCTCTCTTCCCTTTCGGACAAAGGCCGAAAGGAAAGAGAGGGGGATTTGTATTTCTCTTTTTTACCTCGGGCTTTCGCCTGGGGCTAATATTCTATTTTCTTATCGGACTTGGCGTCCGATGAAAATAGAATTCGACCCCTAACGGGGTCAGAAGGCATGAATTTGCATAGTTATTATTTCATCATCCCTTTAGTGACGTTAGGTGAAACGACCGAAGCGAGCGCTTTAGGTGCTGCACAGTTACTTGCCATTCCTTACCCAATAAGACTATTGTATTATACTTCCTGTTTTTCGGGTCAATATTGTTAATTAATCGAGAAAAACGAAAATAATCAAGATGCGAAGCGCCGTACAATGGCATCAAAATAAACGCCATGAGTTTTATTTATTTCTATGCCCTGTTTTTCGTAAGTCAATTAATATAAGGCATTTACAGCAATATGCAAACCTGCCACTCATTTCGCAACTGCAAAACGAGCCAAAAACACATCTTCCTTGTAGAAAGTATGGCTCCACAAACACTTTTTAGCGATTTCTTGAAGATCGATTCAAAAAAGTTGAAGACCAGATACCGAAAAGTTGAAGACCAAATTGAAAAAAGTTGAAGACCAAATACCAGAAAAGTTGAAGACGAAATGAGAGCTTTACTCCTCAAAAAAAACATTTCCCAACAGCGTCCATCCTTCTTTACGACCTCAATTTTTTCTGATTCCAAAAGCATTTCAGTAGTTATTGCCATCTGACAATAGCGTATAATATATCAAAAATTGTTTTAATTAGCTAAGACGCTCGCTTCGCTCGCTTAGGATATTTTCACGAAGGCGAATAAGGCGCACGAAGTCGCACACTGCCTCAACTCGAACACCTTAAAAAATAAACATGAGTGAGTAAAGGCAGGATCGCATTGAAAAAAAGCAGGATCGCATAGGGAAAAGGCAGGATCGCATTGAAAAAAGGAATCAATTACTCTATCTCTCTTTTCAATGTGATTCTGTTTTCCTATACGATCCTGCCTTTTCCTATGCGATCCTGTCTTTTTCCTATGCGATCCTGTCTTTTTCTTATGCGATCCTGCCTTTGTGCGACTTTGTGCGCCTTATTCGCCTTAGTGAAATTGGGCAAGCGAGCGAAGCGAGCACAAGAGGGGTTGATACAGTTCATCCTCCACTAAACGAATTGGAAAATTTAATGTATCTTTGTTAGTGTAATAGTAACAAGCCTTGAGTAACTTTTACAACTTCACCCACAAATTCTCGGAATATAGTATGAAATCTATTTTATTAATTATCGAACGCGAGTTCATGAGTCGGGTTCGCAAGAAATCCTTTATCATCACCACCTTACTTACCCCACTATTGATTGTTGGGGGAATGGCCATTTACATTTGGGTACTCACTTCCAAGACCGACGATGTGCAAATAGTGAACATTGTCGACCAAACCGCCAGTGTAACAGTAAAAGATATTTTCAAAAGTACCGATGATTTGCATTTTGAAGTCTTACCAGAGCAAGCTATCGAACCACTCCGCCAAAACTTCCTAGATACTGAATCTAAAAATATTCTCTTAGTGATCGATCGCTTGCCCACAAACGAATACCAATATGTCTTGTATGCCAATAAGCAAATTGTGGTAAGGATCAAAGAACAGATCGAAAAACAGTTGATTGATTATCTTGAGTCAGAAAAATTAAAAGAATTTCAAGTAGAAGGTTTGAAGGAAGCTTTTCAGCGCATTCAGTCGAACACAGTGGTACAAACCGTGAAATGGAATGCCGATGGTACCAATAATTCGAGTAACACTTTTGTGGTAACAGGGATATCGTATGTGTTGACAATGATTATCTACATGTTTATCCTGATTTTTGGAAATATGGTAATGCGTGGGGTGATAGAAGAAAAATCGAATCGAATTATTGAAGTAATGATCTCGTCGGTTAAGCCATTCGAGTTAATGATGGGCAAACTACTGGGTATTGCTGGCGTAGCTTTATTGCAATTTTTGATGTGGGTGATATTAACCGTTGCTTGTGTGTTGGTGTTGGGGCAATATATGCAACCCGCCGAGGTGTCGCCTGCAATGAGTACTGGCATGGCACAACAGATGCCAACAAATATGTTCCATCAAATTCAAAGTACCTTAGCAGGATTTAATTTTCTGTATGTGTTCAGTGTCTTTATCCTCTATTTCATTGGCGGATATTTGCTATACGCCTCACTATTTGCAGCCGTAGGGTCGGCAGTTGATAGCGAAGCCGACACCCAGCAATTGGTTATTCCGATCACCATCCCGCTGATTATTTCGATGATGATTATGATGCACGTATTTCAATACCCCGACAGTTCGTTATCGTTTTGGGCATCATTATTTCCATTAACTTCGCCCATGGTGATGTTGGCGCGCTTATCTTTCGATGTGCCTTTTTGGCAAATTTTACTCTCGTTAATAATTCTTTTTACCTGCACCGTATTGACCTGCATGCTAGCTGGCACTTAAATAAACTTAGGTACAAATAGAATATCGTATGGCAAAGGTGTTAAACATTTATGCGATCTCCTTTTCAATATTTCTGTTTGCGAGACGATTTCCTGATATTTTATGTGATCCTGCCTTTGTGCGACTTTGTATTGCGACTTATTCGCCTTAGTGCAGCCAAACAGTTTCTTGACATCAATGGTGGTGGCTGTTTTTTTCAAAAATTCAACAAACAACAATTGCAATATACATGTCGGTTTATGAAATTGGTCAAAGATCCAAATTATCACAAATAGAATATTTAAAGATTGACGCTCGAAATTTTTTTGGTTTCATCAGGCGCCATTCTTTGCTGAGTTTCTTGCATCTCAATGTCGTAGCAACAACGTTTTACGACGAAATTTTTACCCCTTGCATCTCAGTAGCACAATGTTTGTTGACTTATCGCGATTTCGAAAACGAAACTTCAAAACTGAACACCAAGAATACTTTAGATAAACTGTTGGAACACAATTATATTCCGATAATTAACGAAAACGACACGGTAGCTACAGAAGAAATTGAGTTGGGCGATAACGACAAACTATCGGTAGCCTTAGTAGCCACCATACTTAAAGCCGATTTGTTGGTAATAGCTTCGGATATTGATGGCTTATATAACAAAAACCCTCATTTGCACGCTGATGCTGAATTGCTAACAGTGGTAAGCGATTTGCAACAAGCAATGGGCTTAACCGAAGAAAAGGTATCGACCTTAGGCACAGGAGGTATGACAACGAAGATTATAGCTGCCGAAATTTGCAAAAGGAATAAAATAGAAATGTGGGTGGTGAATGGTGGACGTAACAACTTTTTGGTAGATGCCATCAATGGCAAAATACCATTTACTCAATTCGTTAATTAATAAATCTTTGGTAAATTTTTAATGGAAACAAGCCGACCTTATTCGTCTTAGCATTGGCACAATAATAAAATGCAACTTCATGCCTTCTGACCCCGTATGGGGTCGAATTATTCGATGGCCCATTTCATCGGACGTCAGTCCGATAAGAAAAATAGAATATTAGCCCCGGCGGAAGCCCGAGGTAAAAAATGATTTCAGATGTCCCCCTCTCTTTCTTCTTTCCGGCCAAAAGGCCGAAAGGAAAGAGAGGGGGGATATTTGCGTTTTTACCTCGGGCTTCCGCCCTGGGCTAATATTCTATTTCTTATCGGACTGACGTCCGATGAAAATAGAATTCGACCCCATACGGGGTCAGAAGGCATGAAATTGCATAGTTATTATTATTATTTAGCCAATCCTAAGACGAGTAAGGTACTGAACAGTTCCAAAATAACTGTTACCACTAAAATTTTCGCATAGCCATTAATAATTCATTAGTCGGATGCAACATTTTCGAGGCGGTACACCGTTGGCTCATAATAGGGCTTGTCCGCATAATAACTGATACGTTTCGACATGCTTCACAGACAAGGCATGCCTTGTCTGTGATTGCCCCAAAAAGGTCGTTTGCAGTATCAGAATTTTGAACAAGCCCTTTACCGAAAGCTTCGCAACTGAAACGCTTTTGGAAGGTGCCGAAAGCGAAGCAATTCATAATTCATAATTCATAATTCCTAATTCATATTCGACATACGAAGCAGTCATAATCGGCTTTCTTAATAATTTGGCAAAGCTATTGTGAAGGTTTAAAAATATGATCAACCTTTATCACTTTGTTTCACTTATTAAAGTTCGCAACCTTCAATTTGATACCACGAAAATCGACACCACACGAAATTCCCAAGCCCAATTTAGCGGCTTTGTAGCCCATTCGCAGGTGCTGGTATTTTGCATTAAACCACAAGAACTTGCAGGAGTACTTACTCAGATGCGGGCACCTCGACTTAACGGAAGGTATTGGTTTCGCCAGTGGCAGCTACTACGCAATTTATTCAGCGTTTTTTTGATCAACCCAGTCAAAACTAATTCTGCATCATGCCCAATTTGGTTGTGCGTATCAGCGATCGGTAACTGCTTTTTATACCACAACAACGATGCTTTGGTTGATTTGGTGAAAGGGCATTGAAACAATTGGGAAAACGGTCGATTTGAATATGAATCTGATTTTGATTTGTTTACTGCCATCTTCGGCAGTGGACCAGCTTTCTTGTTGTGTTAAGTATGGCGTCGATGAAAAATAAAAATAACACGAACTGGAAGGTGTGCCGATTGATAGTATCGATGATTTTATTAGCCCTGGATGCCAAGGTACTGCGTCTTATCTGAACACAATCATCAGAAACAAAATCTATCGGAACTCATTCAAGAATATCACCAGCAAAGGCGGTACAACCGAGGCGTTTATCCAGTTTTCGAACACAAGGTTTAGGAGCTGCTTTTTTGGAGAGGGTGATTGATCTTATAAAAATAGATCAAAAGCCATTGGCGATACTTATTCGAGTAGAGAGTAATTAAACGATGTTATCAATTCAAAACAATCAACTTTTTTATTTGGGCTAAAGCCCGAGTGCACTCTATTGCATAAAAAATGGGCTAAAGCCCATTTAATGCTAGATTAGAGTGTATGGCAAGCATATTTATTAACGACGACTTCCCTACATTTGATCGCCCTATAAAAGCAAATTCGGGCAAGGTTGAGTCAGGACAAATACCCACAGAGGGGCTACTTTTCACAAATTTAGCTGTTTTAATTATCATATTGTTATTTTTCAGAAACAAAAGTAATCATTTATTATGAATTATGTCCTAAGGTCTAATGGGATGCATTTCAAATTAGCACATCACGTACATGCGAGGTCTGAAGGACCAACATAACTCAGCCTAGAACGCAAACCCAATGCCATTAAGTTAAGATATGTCGGTCCTTCAGACCTCGAAAAGTACTCGTGCAACATTATTCTGAGACCCTCTGAAAACTAATATAAAATCCTCACTTTTTCTACTTCGCTCTTCAAGCCTGAAAAGACTATCATTGTTGAGCGAAGCGAGATTGACCGAAGAATGGGTTTACAATATAATTTACTAAATTTGTCTCGAAATATCGAAAGGAACTGAATATAAGGTATCTTTATTTAGCCTCGGGAGGTCAAACTCGCCAAGAAAATAAACGGAGCGTTTACACTGTTCTATAACGGATCGATATGGCGTACTACCATTAAATACGGTTTATGAAAAAGAAGTTAGTTTTAAAGATCGGTACCTCTACACTTACCTTAGGTACAAATAGAATATCGTATGGCAAGATCGAACATATTGCTCGGCAAATATTGAGTTTGCGAGACGATTATGACATTATTTTGGTTTCATCAGGAGCCATTGCTGCTGCCAAACAATTTCTTGATATCAATGGCGGTGGCTGTTGTAATTCAAAACAAGCCATGTCGGCTATTGGTCAACCCAAATTAATACGTATTTACGACGAAATCTTCACCAGCCTGCATCTCAATGTCGCACAATGTTTGCTGACTTATCGTGATTTTGAAAACGAAACCTCGAAACTGAACACCAAGAATACTTTAGATAAATTATTAGAACACAATTACATTCCGATAATTAACGAAAACGACACTGTCGCTACAGAAGAAATTGAGTTGGGCGATAACGACAAACTATCTACCTTGGTAGCCACCATACTTGGAGCTGATTTGCTAGTAATTGCTTCGGATATTGATGGCTTGTATAACAAAAACCCCCATCTACATGCTGATGCTGAATTGCTGACTGTGGTAACCGATTTGCAAAAAGCAATGGGCTTAACTGAAGAAAAAGCATCAACCTTAGGCACTGGTGGTATGACAACAAAGATTATAGCTGCCGAAATTTGCAAAAAGCACAAAATAGAAATGTGGGTGGTGAATGGTGGACGTAACAACTTTTTGGTAGATGCCATCAATGGCAAGATACCATTTACACAATTCGTTACGAATTAGGAATTGTGATTAACAGCTGAATTTACTGGCGATGATGTTTCACGCAAAGATTTTCACGTAATGCATCAGCTCGGCACACCTTAATAAACACGAGTGAGTAAAGGGCGCAAAGTCACTTCGTGAAGTAGAACACAAAATCACTTCGTGAACAAAAAACTCACGAAAGGATTGCAAGCAAAAATAAGTAACTTTGCGTTCTTTGTTCACGAAGTGACTTTGCGCCCTTTACTCACTCGTGTTTATTTTTTAAGGTGTTCGAGCTGACGCAGTGCGTGAAACGAAATTGAGCGGAAAGCAAAGCAATTCATAATTCATAATTCCTGCGAATTAACAGTTGAAAGTGCTTTTTACTAAGTACTCGGCAACACCAAAATAAACACCAGTTTTCGATTGTTGAAGATGCTTCAAAAAAAATTGAAGATGTTTTTGGGAAAAGTTGAAGATGTTTTTGGGAAAAGTTGAAGATGTTTTTGGGAAAAGTTGAAGATGTTTTTGGGAAAAGCTGAAGATGTTTTTGGGAGAAAAGCTGAAGTCTCCAAATCGCTCTTCAGTACATAAGTTTGAAAGATGTAAAAGGTCCCGGGTTTCCCACTTTTGCTAGTTTGTCAGTCATTTCCTTTAAATCTTCATCAGTCAATCTTCGGGTGCAGAATATTTTTTAACTGTTAATTCGCATAATTCATAATTACATGACATACGGCTTTATTGGCTTTGGTAATTTGGCAAAAGCCATCGTGGAAGGTTTAAAAGATCAACCTTCACTTTCTTTTTCTTATTATTCGTTAACCAACCGACATCGCGAAATACCAGCGCAAGCTAATTTAGCGGCTTTGGTGGCACATTCGCAAGTGTTGGTGTTTTGCATTAAACCGCAGGAACTTGCAGGAGTACTTGCTCAGATGCAACATCTCGACTTAACAGGGAAGGTGCTGGTTTCGCCAGTGGCTGGTATTACCACGCAATTTATTCAGCGTTTTTTCGATCAACCAATCAGCCTAATTCGCATCATGCCCAATTTAGCTGTTGCTTATCAACGATCGGTAACCGCTTTTTATGCTACAAACAACGATGCTTTAGTTGATTTGGTGAAAGGACATTTGCAACAATTAGGAAAACTGGTCGATTTAAATGAATCTGATTTCGATTTGTTTACCGCCATCTTTGGCAGTGGACCAGCTTTCTTGCTAGAAGTATTGGGGGCGATGAAAAACAAAATAACCGAACTGGAAGGTGTGCCGATTGGTATTATCGACGATCTGTTGTTAGCACTGATGCTGGGTACCGCATCTTATCTTGAACACAATCATCAGAAACAAAATTTAGCGGAACTCATTCAGAATATCACCAGCAAAGGCGGCACAACCGAAAAGGGCTTATCCAGTTTTAGATCACAAGATTTGGGGACTGCTTTGGGGGAGGTTATTGATGCGGCTAAAAACAGATCAAAAGCCATTGGTGATACTTATTCGGAATCAATAAAACATGAAAAATGAACAAATCAATCACACTGTTATTAATTCTTATTACAGCGTTCACCAGTTGCAAAGTAGCTAATACACCTACAAAAGGAAGTGCAATTGAAGTGAAGGAGACAACTAAAGAAAATAAAGCCGAAGTGTTGGTTATTAAATGTCCCGAAGTTAATTGTCCTGAAGTAACGTCTAATCTAGATATCAGAACCTTAATTATTGAGCCACTTAAAATGAACGTATTTTATGTTGGCATACCTAATGCTGTATATATTAACGTACCTGGATTTGCTACAGATAAATTAAAAATAGCCACAACAAATGGTAGTTTATCTTCAAGTGACAGAATATTTACGCCAACCAATACAGGAATAGCTTCGATATCGGTGTCTGTTAATGTAGATGGGAAAGTAGAGGAATGGGGGATACGTGAATTTCGGGTAAAAAAGATTCCTAATCCAACTCCTCGATTTACAGAACTAGAGAACGCTTCTTCCATAAAATTTGGATTATTAAAAAGTCAATTCATGATTGCATCAATGCCAAACGATTTTGATTTTGATATGCGATTTCAAATTACTTCATTCTTGTTATCTGTTAATGGAGAGGAGGCAGTGTCAGATGGAGCGATGTTCAGTAAAAAGCAAAACGAATTGATTCGCAATGCTAAAACACGCTCACTAATTATCTTTACAAACATTAAAGCTAAGGGAGCAAATGGCGAGGAACGCCACTTACACGATTTAGTCTATAAACTGGACTAAACAACGATGCATCAAGGCACTCGCTTCGCTCGTTTGTCTCTTTTTACTCTTGTTAAAATTTGAGTAAAAGAACCGCAAACGCATTATTTATTTTTAAATAAGATGAAACAAACTGTCAATTTATTTTGGTTCCGTCGAGATCTGCGTTTAACCGACAATGTTGGTCTATACCATGCGTTGCATAGTGGCTTGCCAGTACTGGCTATTTTTATATTTGACAAGCAAATACTCTCTCTTTTCCCAAATCCGCTTAATGCACAAGTATCTTTCATTCATCAACAAGTAACTAAACTCAATAAGAATTTGCAGCAAGTGGGGAGTACATTGCGCACTTTGCACAGCACTCCTGTCGAAGCTTTCCGAGTATTGATGACCGAATACACCATTAAAGATGTATTTGTAAATTCGGATTACGAACATACAGCCATTGCTCGCGATGCAGAGGTTGCTGATCTTTTGTCGCTCCATCAAATTAAATTTCGCAGCTATAAAGATCAAGTAATATTCGAAAAACTAGAGATTTCTAAAGCCGATAATACAGCATATACAGTGTTTACGCCTTATGCCAATCGGTGGAAAGCCAGTTTAACCGAAGCCCATTTGCGCACTTACCCAAGCGAAGATCAATTGTCGGCATTTGTGAAATGTACGTCACAACCGATTATTGATCTCGAAAACTTATCATACCAAACATCGACTATTCCTTTTCCGCCCGCCACCATTCTCGATCAAGTGTTGGTAGATTATGGCAAATTACGCGATTATCCTGCTCTTAATGCCACTAGTCGCTTAGGAGTTCATTTGCGTTTTGGCACCATCAGTATCCGAAAACTAATCAAACAAGCTTTGGCATTGCCCGAGGGGCTGAATGGGATCTTTATAAACGAATTGATTTGGCGAGAATTCTATCAAGCCATTAATTGGAATTTTCCTCGATTAGAAGCTGGTAAAGCCTTTAAGCCCAATTACGATAATATCCAATGGCGTAACAATGTTGATGAATTTGCATTATGGTGTACCGGACAAACAGGTTATCCGATAGTAGATGCTGGGATCCGTCAATTACTTGCAACAGGCTTTATGCACAATAGAGTACGAATGATTACCGCCTCGTTTTTAATCAAACACTTACTAATTGATTGGCGATGGGGGGAAGCATTCTTCGCCAATCAGCTACTTGATTTCGATTTTGCAGCCAACAATGGTGGTTGGCAATGGGCAGCAAGTAGTGGATGCGATGCAGTGCCTTACTTCAGAATCTTTAATCCCGATCTACAAACATTAAAGTTTGATAAAGATTTGGAGTATATCAAGACTTGGGTTCCCGAGTTTCAAACCCTTACTTACGCCAAACCAATGGTGGAACATCAATTTGCTCGGGAACGCGTACTGAAAACGTATAAGGCAATTATGAATTATGAATTATGACTGCATCAGTTAGTAAGTAAATCAATCAGTTATTCCAATCCGTTATTCAGTTAATCCGTTATTCACTCAATCATTCATGAAAAATATTATTCTTTGTAATGGAGCATTTCCGTCTCACTCCATTCCACTTCAATATATCAATACAAGCAATAAAATTATATGCTGCGATGGATCCGCGGTAAAGTTGCTCGATTATGGCATCATTCCTTATGCCATAGTTGGCGATCTTGATAGTCTACCTTTAGCTATTAAAGAAAAATACGCTAGCATTGTTCACCACAACCCTTGTCAAAATACAAACGATTTGACTAAGGCAGTAAATTGGTGCATAGCACAACAACTTGATGATTTGATTATTTTAGGCGCAACAGGATTGCGAGAGGATCATTCGATAGGAAACATTGCGCTTCTTTCCATCTATCATCGACTTTTATCGGTATCAATGTTCACCGACACAGGTACATTTACTGCCATCAATCAATCAACAATATTGAAATCATATATGGGACAGCAGGTATCTATTTTTACGCTTACCCCAAATATCGGCATCAGTTCAAAAGGATTAAAATATGCTTTATTAAACAATCAATTCAAAAACTGGCATGAAGGTACTTTAAATGAATCTTTGGGAGATGAGTTTGAGCTAATTTTTGATGGAGGAGAAGTGTTGGTGTATAGAGCTTATTAATGAATAACGGAATAACTGATTGGTTGATTATTCAGTTAATCAGTCATTCCGTTATTTCGTTAATCAGTCAATCAGTTATTCTGTCATTCATTCAATCAGTCACAAATGGAAATTTACATAAAAAGATTAACCGATAGGGGAATAGTTGTAACAGCTTTGCGAATATTGATATTGAAAACAATGCTCGATCAGCCAACAGCCTTCAGCCTTTCTGCTTTAGAAACCATTCTTGATACAGTAGATAAATCAACCATATCAAGAACAATTTCTTTATTTCACAAAAACTTTTTGATCCATAGCATTGACGATGGTTCGGGAGCTATTAAATATTCTGTTTGCAATACCGACTGTACTTGTTCATTAAATGATCTTCATGTCCATTTTTATTGCAATAAATGCCATAAAACGTTTTGCTTGGAGAGCATCTCCATTCCTCTAATTACATTACCCGATAACTTTATTTTGGAAAGTGTCAACTTTGTCTTAAAAGGACTATGTAATTCCTGCTCTTAATTCATTAAAAAAGGGATCTTATCACAGCATGCCACTTTGTACAAAGCCCCGCAGTGCCTTAACTAGACCTAAACGAGTGCTTCAAGTTTCAAGCGAAGCGCAACTTACGGTTATTCGCAATTACTGTACTAGTTCTTGAGTACATAAAATTCTCCTGGGGCAAGAGTCACTGTTGATGAGGTGAATACTTTTGATCCGCCATTTAGCTGATCAACCCAAGTTAATTGACCCTCAAAAATTGATGATAGGTCGGCACTTTGATTTGTCAAACCAAAATTTCCGATTACAAGTAAATGTCCTGCAGTGCTTTTTACCGACAAGTATTTGAACGCCGGTGCTTGTAATTGCGAGCGGTATTGTTGTGCATTATTAAACGGTGTACTGGTTTTGATGCGGTTGAGTTTGGCGATTGTGGCAAACAATTTTGCTCGAGAACTGTTTTTGAGATACTCCCATTTTAGGGGTTTCTCGCCAAGTCGTCCTCCGTCATCAATACTGACATCATATCCAAACTCGCCAAATTGCCAGATCATTGAAGGACCTGGAGTGCAAATTAAGAAAGCGGCCCCCATTTCAATTCGGCTTAGGGCTGTTGTTAGGTCTTCTGTATCATAGTCTCCATGAGATAAACCTTGTTCAAGCATTCGGAATAGCACCCGTTCTTCGTCATGACTTTCCATGAAGTTTACCCAATGCGGAAAGCGTGATCCTCCATGTTGGCTATAAAGTAAACGATCGATGTTGGCTGATTTACCCATTAAGATATCGCTGAACGAACCGTTCATGTTGTTCCACAACAACATCCCTTCGGCAGCCAGTTCCACTTCTTCACTGTCTTCGGCAAAATGTTCGAGTATTGTGTAGGCGTTGGGCGTTTGTGTTTGGATAAATTGGTGATAATCTTTCCAGATAGCTATCCGCGAATCGTCCTTTTTACTCCATTGTTCAACATTCGGATCAGTTGATTTTTGAGTAAATCCTTTCGATAAATCAAACCGAAATCCATCAACTCGGTATTCTTTCAACCAAAACTTCAACACATCTTTCACAAAAACTTTGGTATCTTTCGATTCATGATTAAAGTCATATCCTACATTATAAGCATGTTTGGGTACTTGATTGAACCAAGGATTGTTGTCGGCTGGTAGATTTCGTTCTTGATCCCAATATAGTTGTACCATTGGCGACTGTCCGAACGAATGGTTCAACACCATATCGATTACTACTGCAATATTGTTTTGATGACAAAGATCAATAAATGCTTTCAATTCATTTTTCGATCCATAATATTTGTCGGGCGCAAAATAGAATGAAGGATTGTATCCCCACGAGCTGTTCCCTTCAAATTCGTTAATCGGCATTAATTCAATACAATTAACGCCTAAGCGTTTGAAGTAATTGATCGAATCTATCAAGGTTTTATAGTTTCGGGTAGATACAAAATCACGAATTAAAACTTCGTACAGCACCAAATTTTCTTTGTTTGGTTTCTGGAAGCTGTTGCTTTTCCATACATAGTCGGCTTGATTTAGCAAGGCTACACTTGCTATCCCTTGAGTTTCGGCGGCTGGATAAACAGGTAAATTAGGGAAATGTGTGATGTAAGCATCGTTATTGGGGTCTAATAATAACTCAGAATAAGGATCTGCAACTCGTAATCCATCTACAAAATATTGATAAATACTTTGGTTTCCCAACACCGATGCATCAATACCGATCCACCATTGTTTACCGTCGGGCGTTTTATTCATCGCAAAATCGGGGTGTGGTGTAAATTTATTTAACGAATTTAACAGATACACATTATTCTTATTGGGAGCGGTGAGGGTGAAGTAGATTTTGTTATTGAGCTGAGTTACGCCATTTTCGACACCTGCAGGCAGTGCTTCGACCTTGGCGACAGTGCCTTCTATCAAATAAGTTAACTGACTGGTGGCAGTTTGTCCGTTGCTTTCGACAATTAATTCAAACAGGTGCAAGCCCGATGTACTAAAGGTGTGTGCGACATCAAATTTGTCAGTTTGATTTTCGGCTATTACTTTTCCGTTCAACTTCAAGATCATGTTGGACTTTACCGATGCTAATGCAAACAGTTTTACCGAGGTATTGATGGGCTGCGTAAAGAATTCGACTCGGGGATACTTGGGTTCGGTATGATTGCTTTCCAAACGCGCATATAACTTCCCTGCTTGATAAATTGGGATCATAATGTTCGATCCATCGGCATTGCGCGCCACTTTTCCGCCTTGTGCATCGCGCACCAAAAACGCTATTTGTTGGATATTGTTAACCGTGGGTTGATTATAGAAAAGCGTGGGCGTAAAACTAATTTTGTATACATTGTCGTTCACCTTCACCAGCTTGGTGTCTGCAGTGGGTGTCTTGTCCCAGGCATATTTCACATGTTTCCAGTCGGTTGGGTTGGCACTTTCGGTGGTCAGTAAGCCAGTATACAAAAACAATTCTTGCTTGGTATTATTCAATTCTTTATTGCCTTGCGTGGCATCAAAATAAATATCTAAAGCTTGATTGCCAACAGGGAAGGCTGGAATGATCGATATCACCATGGTGTTATTGACTGTTTCTGGATCGGGACCTGATGGTTCTGGAGTGTTATCGTCTTTTTTACACGAAAATAATAGAAGTACCATTGATAAAGCGAACAAATAGTGTTTGATTGACATAGACATAATTTGATGTTTAAATGATAAGGAATTGTGATTTGACTACTTGTATTTTCACATTCCTAATGCGACAAAGATACAAAGATAATTGTAGTCCCTAACCCCTAACTTGTCAATGGGTGGAGAATAAAAAAGGGAGATATTGTTACATATCCCCCTTTCGTTATCGCTTTAATGATTATTTTGCTTTCTTTTTATTTCTTCCTGTTTCATTTTTCCTTTCACCTCGGTCGCCTTTTTTTTCGCGATTAGCAGTCATTTCGTCAAATGTTTTTACTTGTTCTGGAGTTAATAGCGCTCTAAGTGCTGCGTCTTTTTTTGCAACAGCTTCTTTCGATCCATCACGCTTGTCTTTTTGTTCTTGTGCTTCTTTCAAATTAAGGTCATACACTTTTGTTTTTTGGTCTTCACTCAATCCTAGTTTTTTCGCCATACGTTCGGTACGGGCTTTTGCCATCTCTTCAGGTGTGCGATTTTGTTTTTTGTCTTGAGCCGACACATTCATTGCAAAGCAAATGAAAACCACTAAAAATAAATTTCTCATAACATATCTTTTTTAATACTGATCAATAGATGATCGTTAGACGGAAAAGTTAAATGTGCGGACCGAATAATTGAATAATTGATTAATTGAATGATTAACTGAATGAATGGCTGATTAACTGAATAACTGATTGACTGATTGAATAACTGATTAATACAAACTAACAGTTAAACTCGCTGTTTTATTACAAAGCCCCGCAGCTGGTTTATGTGGTTGGATATGGATACTTTACCGAACATTAGTTATTACCCAAAGTCAATCTTGCTCTTTATATTTCAAAAACGAGATAAGCAGTAGAGAGTAATTAAACGATGTTATCAATTCAAAACAAAACAATCAACTTTTTATTTGGGTAAATAAAGTGCACTCAGACTTTAGCCCAAATCATTCATTTATAACATCGTTTAATTCTTGCTGCTTATTTGTATACGCCAATCCTTAGTGACGCTAACAAAGAGAGCGACATAATCAAGTCTTGGAGGACGAACTGTTACAATCTGCCCAAAATAATGTCATATAAACACTACGCGTGATGGTATTATACTTATACAAAAATGCACTTTAATCAACAAAACGTCTCAAAAACGACTGTATTAACCCGTCTTAACCTCTTCAGGTGGGCTTGTAGATAGATAAATAAATTTTATTTTGCTACAAGGGCTGTATTTGGACTTACGGGGATTATTTAATGCGTTTAAGCCTTAACAATCACTGAAAACATGGGTGCCATCGAATGTTACCTGTTATAACGATCTTACGATCAAGCACTTATAGGCTAGACAAACTTATAAGTTGCCAATGTTATGCTAAGTTGCTAATGTTATGCGCATAAAGTTGCGCTAATGTTATGCGCATAACATTAGCAACTTATGCACATAACATTATAGAACTTGGCGCATAACATTAGTAACTTATGCGCATAACATTGCCTAGGTCAAAAGTAATGGCGACTACTATATCAAGTAATCGCCACTAACATATAAGGAATACTTGTTTATTTTATAAAAACAAAGCTAAAAAACAATAATTCTAATTGGTGTTCGTTTTCAGTTTCGAGAAGGTCGAAAATGTTCATGTTGGAGTCATTTTAAGTGATTAAAACCATTTTGTACTGATTTTAATTGTTCTTATTTGTAAGTATTTTAATTTATATAAAACCGGGAGTAGATATTCGATATTCAAGTTACTTAGGGTGTGCTATTTGGGCTAAAGTCCGAGTGCACTCTATTAAGCAGTAGAGATTATAAATGAATGGGCTAAAGCCCAAGTACACTTCGGGCTTTAGCCAAAATAAAAAGTTGATTGTTTTGAATTGATCGTTTAATTACTCTCTACTGCTTAGTACCCATGTTTTCAGTGATTGTTAAGACTTAAACGCATTAAATAGTTCCCGTAAGTCCAAATACAGCCCTTGTAGCAAAATAAAATTTATTTATTTACAAGCCCACCTGAATGGGGTTAAGATGGTTATTGTAGTCGTTTTTGAGACGTTTTGTTGATTAAAGTGCATTTTTGTATAAGTATAATACCATCACGTGTAGTGTTTATATGACATTATTTTGGGCAGATTGTAACAGTTCGTCCTCCAAGACTTGATTATGTCGTTCTCTTCGTTAGCGTCACTAAGGAATGGCGTATACAAAGCAGCAAGGGTTAAACGATGTTATAAATGAATGATTTGGGCTAAAGTCTGAGTGCACCTTATTGCATAAAGTGCACTCAGGCTTTAGCCCAAATCATTCATTTATAACATCGTTTAATTACTCTCTACTGCTTACAGAAAACCCAACTGTAACTATTCTCATCAAAAGCCGTTATAACATCATATACAGGAATAATTAATAAAATCAATTATATGAAAAAAATGTACTTAATTTGCACGCTCTTATGTTGTGTGCTATGTGTGAATGCGCAAAAGAACCAAAAAGCATCTCGAAATGTGATTACTGAAACCCGATCGGTGGGTGCTTTTACGGGTATCGAAGCGGCAAGCGCTTTTAATCTTATTATTCAAGAAGGACCTGCAGGATCAATTGAAATTGAAGCTGCAGATAATGTGTTGGCACAAATTACTTCGGAAGTTGTTCGAGATGTTTTGGTACTGCATTTAAGAGGAAGTTTCAGGAATGTCGATAAATTGACTGTAAAACTCAGCATGAACGAGCTTAAAATATTGAAATTAAGTGGAGCTGCTACGGCTACTTTTACTGGCAATTACAAAACAGAAGGGGTATGCAAAATAGACATTTCGGGAGCTAGTCATGTTCCAGAACTAAATATATCTGCCACCAACATTGACGTTGAGGCAAGTGGGGCATCTAAAATTAAGCTGATTTCAAAATCAAGTAATTTGAAGATTGACTGTAGTGGAGCTTCGAAGATGGATATTTCGGGCGTGGCGAGCAATGACGTTACTTGTGATTTGTCGGGAGCATCTCACCTAACCGCTAATTTTCAAGCAGCAAATGTAAATATTGATGCTTCGGGAGCATCTAGTGCTAAACTGTCGGGGAATTGGAACTCCCAAAAACTTATAGCTTCGGGAGCATCAAGCATCAAAAACTCGGCTTTAGTAGAGCGATCGGAAGTGAAAACTTCGGGAGCTTCCTCTATTTCGAATTAAGCGTAAAAAAATGGATACCTATCAAAAGTGTCGATTAATTATTTGTGGACTTGTGCTTTTAACATCCTCTTTTGTTTCTGCACAGCAAATAGAAAGACTTTATTCATTCGCTAATTTCTCCAAAATTAATGCTTCTGGACATATAAAAATCTATTTAAAGCAATCGGATCATTTTGAAATAAAAATAAAATGTGATAAACCAATTGACGAACATTTGCAAATTAATCAAGATGGTTTGGTTTTGAACATCAGTACTACACCTGTAAGAGATGTAGAAGCATATATATCAATGCCACAGCTTGAGAGTGTTATACTGAGCCGTTTTTCAGAACTCTCTCTCTCCCCACTGGTGTTGCAAAAGCCCCTTTATATAGAGTTAAATGATTTTTCGAAATTATTTGCTGACA
This sequence comes from Drusus annulatus, assembly GCA_022651775.1. Taxonomy (NCBI): domain Eukaryota; kingdom Metazoa; phylum Arthropoda; class Insecta; order Trichoptera; family Limnephilidae; genus Drusus; species Drusus annulatus. The sequence continues at coordinate 4,531 of JAGWCC010001576.1, read as the reverse complement.
CTTTAAAGGGACCACAAATTAGTGTGTTGCTTACAAGACGATCGTCCTTTACAGCGGCGATACAATTTGACGAAATAAATATCCACGCTCAAGCAGTTAGCAATATCGATATAAACGCTTTAGCGTCTCGATTTACCTTACTCGCCTCCAATGTTAGTCGATCTGTGATCCAATTAAATTGCAAAAATAGCATTATCGAGTCGAGTGGATCATCGTATGTCGACTTAAATATGATTGCAAGTGATGTAGTTGTGAAAACTTCCGGGGCATCCAAAGTGAAAGGGAAAGGGCAATGGGAACAGCAAAATTTAACCGCAAGTGGCGTATCGCAAATTGATTTTAGGGATGCTTATGCTGTTACATCATCAATGGAAAGTGGGGGAAGTGCTAAAATTTTGGTTTCAGGAACAAAGACGCAGTATGTCAAAACCTCGGGAGCGAGCAAAATCGTAATTGAACAAAATGCTTCCGAAAAAAATTTGCAAGCACAGGCACAAATGCTACAAATTGAATTAGACATCATTGGTAAACGCATAGCTTATTTACGCGAACAATACCGTATGCCATCATCGGATAGAATTCAAGCAACTGCCACTATCGGGATTATGGAACAGACCGAAGACGATACTATAAGTACAGAAACAAATGTACTTGAACAAGTTAGACTATTCGAGAACTTAGTTAAACAATTGGAAAGATCGAATAAAGATGCTACAATTAAAATTGGAAATAAAACAGTTTTGATTCGAGATTCAAAAATCAGCACCATAGTGAATGCTGATGGAAGTGTAAGTATTTTTGTGAATGGTGTAGAAGAGGAGAAATACAAATAGAATGACCGAAGAACTGATTAACTGAATAACTGAATAACTGATTAAAAAAATAACGCCGAATGCACCAGATGCATTCGGCGTTATTTTTTTAATCAGTTAATCAGTTATTGAAATATCTTTCGTTTATTTAATGCGTTTCTATAAGCTTGTGCATTTACATTGTGCTGTTGTAATGTTTTTGCAAACGCATGTGCTCCCGATAAATCTTCTTTTGCACAGAAATACAGATAGTCGTGTTGCTTGTAATTCAATACAGCATCAATAGCTGCAATACTTGGAATACAAATTGGTCCAGGAGGAAGACCTAAATTACGATAGGTATTATAGGGAGATTCCACCTCTAAATGCTTATTCAGTATACGTCGTAACCCAAAATCGCCTACAGCAAACTTCACTGTAGGATCTGCTTGCAAGGGCATTTTTAACCGAATTCGATTGATATACACCCCAGCAATAATAGCTAATTCGTCTTTTTTTTGCGACTCGCTAATTACAATTGATGCCATAATCATCACCTCTTCGGATGTTAAATGCAATGCCTTAGCCTTATTTTTCCGATCAGTAGTCCAAAACCGATCGTATTGTTTTTTCATATCCTCCAATAAACGCTGCGGTACACGATTCCAATAAACATTGTAAGTGTTGGGGATAAACAATAAAATACTGGTTTCGGGTGTGAAGCCCAACGTTTGAAGAGCTTGCTGATCATTTAATTTCTGGAGCCAAGCCACTGAATCAGGTTCTAATTGCTTAGCTAAAATACCACTCAATTTTTCTTTCGTTTGGATATTGCCCGATATCACTAAGTTAACGGGGTCTTGTTGACCCAATTTAAATTTATTAACCATCGCTTGATAGCCAACACCTTGCTCTAATTTGTAATGACCACTCTTTGCAGTATTAAACGACAGCAGGCTAGCGGTTGTACGAAACCGCGACTCGTCAAACTCAACACCTTTGTTTTTCAAGGCCTTCATTACGCCTTCAACATCAGCATCTGTTAATAAAATCAAACTGATCGTCGGCTTAGGCAATACTATTTGGGGTGCTTTAAAAACACGGCACCCGATTAAACTTCCGAACCCTATCAAATAAATGATAATTATATACCGTATCCATTTACATTTCTTCTTTGCTAAGCCAGCCATCTTTTCTTTTTTTTTACAGAACAAAGGTACAGAATTAATTAAGAATTATGAATGACTTGTAATAACTTATTTGAGTGCTTCTCGATAGCTGATATTCTGATTCTTTACTTCGTTTCGTTCCAATAATAACTATCTGGATATTGGCGTTCTCCAAAAATAGCTGTACCTACACGCACCATCGTACTACCTTCGGCTATTGCTATTTCCAAATCATTCGACATTCCCATTGATATCACCTCAAGCTGTATATTCGGCAAACCTAAATCGACAATTTGGGTTTTAATTTGCATCAATAGTTGAAAACATTTACGTACCTCCTCGGCATTCGGACTAAACAAGCCTATGGTCATTAAGCCTTTAATGCGTAAGGTGTCGTATTTTGCCACTTGTTTTGCAAAATCAATGGCAGAAAGAGGCGACATGCCATATTTACTTTCTTCAAACGAGGTATTAAATTGCAAAAGGATATCACAACTTTTACCCAACTGTTGCAGTCGTTGATCGAGTTTTTCAACCAATGACATTCGGTCAATCGATTGTATACATGTTACATAATCGAGTACTTCTTTAATTTTATTGGTTTGTAAATGTCCAATAAAATGCGCTTCATGCGGATAAGGTGCAAGTTGATCGGCTTTTGACTTAAGTTCCTGTACTTTGTTTTCTGGCTATCAAAGTTTCGCCTTGCATCAAAGCTTCAATGATGAGCGGTGGTGCCACAGTTTTGGTAACCAAACAAAGTTGTACCGATTGAGGGTCTCTGGTCGACTTTTATACAAGCTTCTTTTAATTCGGTTCTTCGCAATTCCTAGATTGTTTGTGACAATGGACTCTATATTGTTATTCATTTTATTTAGATCGAAGAAAACATTTTCCGAGAATAAAGGTAGTAATTAATTAGGAATTCATAATTAAGATTGTATCAGCAGATGTATTAGTATGGCATACTGTTGAGACCATCCAAGTTAGTGGACACGGCTCTTGCCTCATACCAATGAAGCCAGAACGCAAAAAAGGTAGGCTGGGAGCCTACCTTTCTTACTTAACCTAAAAACTTAACCTATGAAAACCAACTTTTCAGCAACAAAGATAAAGCGTTATTTTGAATAAACCAAATCAAATTAAAAACGACCAAGGCTTCTTCCTGAAGCGAAGCAATTACTCAGGTCATACTAATTTGCAAGAATATCTGGAGTCAACACAATATCTAATTTGCTTGTTGTGGCAGGACCGCAAGCGTTTGCTGGTTCTGTGTATTGAATGCTAATCAAACGTGCGCCTGATATCGAAGGATAATTCACGCCCTTTCCATCAAGATAAGCTTTTGTGCCATCAAAAACGAGGGTGCCATTGATTGTTTGGATATAATCAGTACTGTTGGGCGAAAGCGAACCGAAGTCCCAAGTTCCGCCAGGCACTTCCACTAAACCCATCATTTGTGTAAATACCAATTGAGATGCTTGATCTTTACATACTTTTATCTTTGTTAGCGGATAATGTTTTTGTCCATAAACACCCACGGCTTTCACATATAAACGACCATTTTTTGTGGAGTAACAGTTATTACTGGCTTTAAAGCCAAAACTGTAAGTACTACCTGGATTTAAATCGGCTAGATTTATTTTGTGTCCGTCCACTAAGGATATATCTGGATGGCTGGTGGTCCAACTGGCACTCAAAAACTCCACAGGATTAATGTATTTCGTTAAATCCAACAGTCCCACTATTTGTGGACATACTTGTAATCGGACATCTTCGTAAACTGAGGGTGCTTGCAATAAATTGATCCGAACGGGGATACGCGCTTGGCTATTACAATAAGTATCATTCGTTTGAATGTAATAAATAACATCTGTAGAAACTGTCCCTACATTGATACTTCGATTTGGCACAGATGTGCCTGTGCTAGATCCTTTCAAATTACCACCTACCAGTGCATCATATACCTGATAAGATGCTGTATTGCGTGCATTGTTCACCACAATAGTGGCTGCAGCATTCGGACATACTGCAATATCTGGAGCCACACCTTTCTTATTAACCGCAATGGTAATAGATTTCCGATTGTTAGGTAAGTTTTCGCAATACTGCGCCTTGTTACTGACCGCTACATAATAATTTGTAGTTGTTGTAAGTGGTGGTGTTGTATAACTAGTCCCTGTGTAGAAAGGTACGGTTTCTGTTTGCGAAGTATACCAATTAAACACCACTGGGGCTATTGTTACTGACGTACTTGATACTGGAATTACCGCACTTTGCCCTTCGCAAATGGTCTGAGAATTTGCTGTAATACGTGAGTCTGTAGCATAATATTTTATGACCACTTTTAAATAGGCTCTGTAACCTGGAGGGTTTTCGCATACACCATCTCCCTTTACACTTACATTGTAATAAGTATTATTAACATCTGTAAGTGCTGGTGTAGTAAAGGTGGTACCTGTCCCAACAATCGTTGTGCCATTCGAACCACTGTACCAGGTGTATACCGGATTGGTAATGGTGGGGATATTTGCCGAGGGGACAAACTTAGCGGTAAGTGTAGCCGATCCA
>JAGWCC010001575.1:0-38540 GCA_022651775.1 Drusus annulatus | reverse complement strand
TTCTTTCAAACCAAAATCACCAATTTGTATCCCACAAATGGATCTGAATTCAGATTGATGATCCAAAACGTGCAAGGCAAAACCTTTGGCAACTATATCGATGAGTCGACCCTTACCGGGAATAACAAAGGACTGGTTGATTTGCTGTTTTCGGGTACACACAGTGTGGATGGAACGGCAACGCCTTTGTTGAAAATGGACATGAAGTTGGGTTTTCAAGGCAATCCAAAGTTGGGTTGTGTGGTACTGAATCAATTTGTGGGTAATGCCGACTTTAATACTTTTGCCACCAACTTTACCACTGGCGATCGTATTTTTATTATCAGCTCGATACATGGTGGTACAGGTGCAGCAGGTTTTCCTTTATTGTTGAAAAACTTGCGAACCGCCGCTTTACCTACTCCAAATGGAGGCTTGTTAAACAATGCCTTAATTGGTGCTACCACGGTGTTGCCCTACTATGCCTTGGCTGGGGGCGACATTAAAAGCGAAGACTTTGTGTCGAAAGCCAAAGCTGCGTTACAGTATTATGTAAAAAATGTGAATCCCTCGCTTAATGCCCTTTATTATATAGGTAATAAAAGTAATACCAATAACTACAAAAACAACCCAGGTGGTGTAAAGCAAAAGAATCCTGCCCACTTTGTGGAGCTGGCTGCCGCACTTTCGGTCATTGATTTTGCCGAAAAGGATGCCACAAAATTATCGGTACAGGGAAACAATTTCCTAGAGTTTGGCGTGCACAACTTCTCTAAAACAATTGATTTTACAAGCTTAGGCGATAACAGCAAACGAATGATACAGCAAGCTATGTCGCAATACCATTTGTTTCAAATGTATCTGGATAGTCAATTGGATAAGTCGGTAGATAAACAACCTTGGAGCAACAAGGGTGCCGTTAAATTGCCGAAAAACTTTTTTGCTTCGGCCGATGGATTCATGTCTGCTTTAAAATCATTTAATACAAGGTATGCCGAATGGTGCGAGGAACTGGCCAGCAACGACCCCTCCTTTACGCCCTTTGATACCAAAGCCAGTTTGTTGCACAGCATTAATGGCGTGGAACCCAAAGATATTCCTTGGTTTAAAAAGGATTTTGTATTATTTGATGCCTATCTTAACGATTTGGAAAACAGCATTGGAAACATTTCGCAGGAACGTAAATTTATCGAGCTATTCAATCAAGCCACAGCTAAATTAACTACCAAACACCTATTTTAATTATGTCAGTATTTAGATTACAAGATGGAAACGCAGCCTTAGGCGATGGCGTTGATTGGTTTAATTCATCAGAATATACAAGCAGTACCATACTGGTAATGCCCGATCCCAATGGCGGAAAAGGGAACGAGCCCACCTCTATTCCCAGCCCCTTTGCTCGGATGGATTTAGTAAACACCGCATTTCAATACGTTAATAGTCAAGGCGAAAAAGCTGGCGAGATGTATCAAAAAATAGTTTCGGACAGTTTAGATGTTGCCGAAATCTTTTTTCGCAACAGCTTATACAAAAATCTCCAAATAGTAGAGTGGGATAAAAATATTGATATCGCACAGCTGAAAGCCTCGCCACGCGAAGAACATCAAGGCCTGGCAGCCACGCTGGAAATGTATTTGAATAACCCTGACGATCGAAAGTCGTTTAATTTTGACATCTGCCAAAAGATCTACTTATTGGTGTACGACTTTAAGGTGATTGGCGGCACCTCCCCCCTGAGTTTATTTTTCAATACCGCAAATGATCTTTCATGGGCTAACATCACCTTCCCTAATGGGGATAGGGCTTTTGATGCAGGTTTGTGTCCGCTGTACGACCGAAGCGACGACTTCCAAATATGGCTGTATGCCATGCGGGTAAGCAATGTCGACTTCCGAGCTGCTTTCCGAGAAATAAGTTCCTACATGGACGAGTGCTTGCAAGTGTTGCGTACAAAGAATAATGCGCTACACAACACCATCCAAAACCTGACAAGTGTCGATTACAGCATTGCCCAATATGCGGTTTGTGGTGCTGGTGTGCAGCTGATTACTGGCTTGCCACTCTATCAAAATAAACCATTCAGCGGCGCCATTGTGAGTGATTTTGAAATTGCATCAACAAAATGTATCGGACAAAAACCCCTTGTGCTCCAACAAGGACATAAAGGATTTACGGTGGCAGGCAAGCCCATGAAATACCATACCGCAAATTACGATGCTCAAATAGAGGTGCCTCATTATCATCCCCTAGCTTTAGACCAACGCGAATTGCCTGGCTTAACGGGTATTAAATACCCTTACTTAACCGTAAGCGATTTTTTAGAGCCTTACATTATTCGGACAGTGTATCCAATTAACGAATCCAAATATTTCACCGGCAACTTAAAAGATGATTTGCACAAGGGGGCAAAAGGCTTTTTACTACCGATAAAGAAAACTTATTTTGATTATTTCTCCATCAACGATCTGTTCCAAAACTTGCGCATGGAAACGCTTGCTGGCGGAGGTGTGCAGGTAAGTTTGACCATTCCCCTCATCAATAATAACAGCATTACTTACGAACGGATATATAGCGATCCGCACGACGAAGGTAAAATACACCAAGCCGAACTGGGTCACAATAAAGGAATTGTATTGGAAAACCAATTCAGTGTGAGTTTATATCCATTCTTAAAATTCCCTGATCCTAATCGAAGTCATTATCGGATAGCATTGTTTGATCGTGATTTATTGCCACTCACCAAACAGAATCAATACGATTTACACTTTTATCAAGAAACAGGAAATACTGTCGTAAAGGAAAAAGCCAAGCAAAGTAGGAGTCAAAAAGCAAACGACTTGGTAGGTTCTGATTTTTATGTGCTCGAAACCGATTTCGATTACATGCAACTCAAACATCACTGGGCGAATGGCTTAATCATTCCCTTGTTTAAGAAACCAGCCATGGGTGGCGAAGCGTTTACTTTTGCAGTAGATTTTGGCACCACCAACACCCATATCGAATATCGGAAAGGTACTGCCGATCCACAAGCCCTTGAGGTGGGCGAAGCCGATGTGCAAATAGCCAGCTTACACGATCCTGCAAAATCAGAAAAAGACAAAAGTTTAGGCGGTAGTGGCGCAACGGTGTTGTTAGATATCCTGTCGCACGAGCTGTTGCCTCATTTGTTTGGCAACAAACTCGAATTTCAATTTCCTTCGCGCACCAGCATTGCATCGCATATCAATTTAGATTTAAGTAAACCGGTGTATGCCTTAGCCGATTTAAACTTGGCACTCTGCCTACGAAAAACAACACATCCCTAGTAATATCAGAATACGTACCAATCTGAAATGGTCGAATTATGTAAAGAACCCTGACGAGGTAAAGATTATTAAGACTTATTTCGAAAATCTGTTAGCACTGATTGCCAATAAGGTACTTCGGAATGGGGGTGATTTAGATAAAACACAAATCATCTGGTTTTATCCATCAAGCATGACCATAGCCCGCAGAAACATATTGGAAGCCACTTGGGACGAGCTGGTAAGTAAATATATCAGCGTTAAATTACCGCCCATTAAATTATCGGAATCTATAGCTCCTTTTTATTTTTATCAAAAACGATTGGGTATAGCCGCCACAGATCGACCTGTTTTAGGCATCGATATAGGTGGTGGCACTACCGATATTGTGGTGTACACTGAAAACCAGCCTCAAATATTATCGTCGTTCCGTTTTGCCACCAATGCCATCTTTGGAGATGCCTTTAATGGATCGCCAGCCATCAATGGTTTTGTATTGAAGTTTTATGATCGGTTTTGCAACTTATTGACCACAAACAAGCAATATGATCTGTTAAAAGCCTTAGAGCAAATTAAACAATCGGGACGGTCGGAAGATATTGTGACTTTCTTTTTCGCCATTGAAGCCAATAAGAACATCAAGGATAAAAATATCGACATCTCGTTCAGTAAAGAACTGGCTGCAGATACCGATTTTAAAATACTCTTTCTCATCTTCTATGCCGCCATTATCTACCATTCTATCAAAATGATGAAAAAGACATTTGACTGCTCCCCGCTACATCATCTTTAGTGGCATGGGGTCGAAAGTAATTAAAGTGACAGATCCTAGCCAAAGACTCAGTTCGTTAGCCACTTTTACCGAACAGATATTCAGTCATGTATTTGATGGGAAAGTAGAGAATATTGAATTAAAACAGGAAGATCAGCCTAAGGAAATTACTTGTAAAGGCGGATTGATGATGACAAATTCTGTTTTAAACATCGATAAAATTACAGACATCTTGATTGGCACAGAGGAAGACATCTTGGTATCCGAAGCCCCAACAACTTATACTCACCCAAACCGACTTTGAAAGCGTGGCACAGGAGTATACCAATTTCATTAACATGATCTTCAATGTTCATGAAGAATTGGATTACACCAATTACTTTGGATTGGATTTGAGCATCATGCAAAAAGCCAAAAAGGTGTTATTGGAAGATGTAATGCAAGATCTGAAATCGGGTTTAGAAGTACGCTTACAAGAGGAACTTGCCGAAGTTAAATTGGAAGAAACCCTATTCTTCTATCCACTTATCGGAAGGTTAAATAAATTGGCTTTTGAACTGGCATAATCAAATAACACAATGAAACGATTTGGAATCATGATTGCCCTCTGCCTGCTGGTAATGCAGCTCGGGGCACAGAATATTAGTCAGGACAAATTTGAAAGTCTGGTTGATTATGTAAATGGCGTGTTTGCAAAAGGGCATATCGAAAGATATATCCAGGCAAAAGAAAGCAAAAAGGACACAACCGCTGGCTTCAAAAAGGAGAAAGCGGCTTATGCTAAAATGGGATACGATTTTAAAACCAATTCATTAGAAGTGTCGTTTACTTATGCTGGACTAAAAGATTTATTAACGAACCATCAATTTGGCGAGGCGTCACAATTTTTAGTAGAGGCTATCAATAAAAACAAAGAGGAATATAAGTCAACGTACGACCGAAATCAATTAATAGAAAAGGCCCTACTGTTGACCAATATAAAAGCGGATAAATTCAAACCAGATACCAGTTTGATAAACAGTTTGCGAAACGAGTTGCAACAAAAATGGGCTGTTGACGTTGTTCCCGCTCCTGCTGTTGCTGCGGTTGTTGCCACTCCACCGTCAGTTCCCATTCAGGAAAGCCCATCAGTTGCTATGTGGAATATGGTGTACCTCATTATTTTGGAGATCATTGGTGCAATGATCTTAGTGTTTGCTGTTTACTGGTTTGCGATTAAGCCCTTGCAAGTGGAAGTAAAAGAACTGACCGATCGAAACAAAGCCATGGGAAAGGAATTGCAAAACTTGAAAGCAGAAATGGAACCTTTGCGTCAACAAAATGCTTTGATGGAAACAAGCATTGCGGAACAAACAACCCACATCATCAATCTAAAAAAAGAAATTGTACAACCTGTAATGGACATAAAAGAAACAGTCATTGAACCCGAACCCGTAAAAAAACTTTATCTATCGACCCCTAATGCTGATGGAAGTTTTGGTGCGAATAGCAGTAAAACCTCGTTTCAACCAACAGCATCGTATTATTGTTTTGATTTAATAGATGGTGCCAAGACCAAAGCTAAATTTAGTTTTTGCGACGATCCGCATGCTGTAAAGCAAGCCATTGACGCACCACAATCCTACATCGATCCTGTTTGTGAACCACAAAACGCTTACACGCCTGGTGCTAAACGAATTGTTACTATCGAACAGGGTATGGTTGAATTAGACGGCGACAGGTGGATATTAAAAACAAAAGCTAAAATAAGATACGAATAACATGATTCACATACAACTCATTGTCGTTATCGTTCTATGTATTGTGATTGCCCAGCTGTGCTTATTCTATAAGGTATTATCTCGAATCGACAATTTTAAAGGAATCTTTCCTGAAAAGGCTAAACTCCGTGTGTTGTTTACTCAAATAAATGCCAATGCGATTAAATCCTTATCGGTCGAAGATATACTATCTTCCCCGAGTAGTTATCAATTAGGTGACACTGAAATTGTGTTTATTGATTCGGATAGCAAAAACGACTTGTTGGATAATATACTCATTTCCATCAACACCTACTTACTCCGAAATAAGGGCGCAGCAAGCGATTTTCTTTTAATAAAAGATATTGTAGAACGAAATTGCGATACCGAAGACGAGCAAATTAACGCCCTTTTACCGATCCCTTTGTATCTTGGTTTAATGGGTACCATGTTGGGAATAGTGGTAGGAGTAGGGTATTTGGGGGTTAAAGGTTTCTGACAACTTGGATGCAAGTGCCACTGAATTAATGACCTGTGTGGGCATTGCCATGATAGCAAGTTGTTTGGGTTTATTGCTTACCACCCTTGCATCGGGCTTCGTATACCGTGGTGCAAAAGCCAAGGTAGAGGGTTTGAAAAACGATTTTTACACCTTTATTCAAACCGAATTACTGCCATCGGTATCAAACAATGCCGCCAACAGTCTGCAAACACTGCAGACCAATTTGTCGAAATTCAATACTGGATTTACACACAACATCAATAAATTTGACGATTTCTTATCGCAGATATTGGTTTCCTTTGAAAGTCAAAATACTTTGTTTTCAGCTCTTAAAGACATTGATGTGGCACAAATTGCGAGCTTCAATTTGAAGGTAATGACGGAGTTCAATAAAAGTGCTACCAAATTTGATGAGTTCAGTACTTATCTATTACAAGTAAACGACTTTGTTTCAAATGCCGTTAAACTCAACACCACTTTAGAGAAACAATTAGCGCGAACAGTGCTTATTGAGGACATTGCTACTGCCATACAATCGAATGTAGAAAGTAACAAGCTGCTGTTTGAGTATGTCGAAAAAGAGTTAGAAGCCATAGAGGGACGCAAAAAATATTTAGCGGATACGGTAAGCAATGTTGACGCCACGCTCAAAAAAACGTTAGACGAACTTGGACAAAGTACAAAAGGCAAACTCCAATCGATTATCGATTTTGTAAATACCGAAGAAGTGTCGTTTAAAAACTTTCTGAAAGACGATCGGGGTAATTTAGATGAACTAAAAAAACTGTCATCCATGTCGCTCAGTATCCAGAAGTTAGAAAAAGCTTCGGAAGAACAAAATACGCAATTAAGCAAATTAAATCAGACACTTAGCGGCAAACTTGATTCGTTGCATGGTGCCGTGCGAGACTTGTCGCAAGTGTTACAGAAACAGACACTTTCGGAAATCGTCATGCCAAATACAAAGTTAACAATTCCCAAAATGACAAAGTGGCTGGGCTATAGTTTCTTTATACTGGGGAATGTGGTGTGTATAGCTGCTATCGTTTTATTAGTGCTGGCCCTAATGGGTAAATTATGAAAAAGGATCATTTCATTTGGGTTGGTTATGCCGATTTAATGACCAGCTTATTTTTTGTGATGCTGGTGCTGTTTGTACTTACAGTGGTGAGGTTAAACAACAAAGTAAAAGCCACCGAAGCTGAATTGGCAAAAATAAAATTAATTCAAGAATCGGTAAAAAAGATTGATCCCGAATTCTTTACTTATAACGAACAATACAAGAAACACATATTAAGCATTAATGTGGAGTTTCAATATGGCAAAGCCGACATGACACACATTCCTTTAGCTACTCGGCTTAAGCTACTTGAAGCAGGCAATTCTATTAAAGACTTAATTAATCAAGCGCCAAAGGGAGCGCAATACCTGCTGGTTATTGAAGGACAGGCTTCGAAAGATGGAGCATCGCAAAATGACGAATTAAGTTACCGACGCGCGCTTGCATTACGAGATTATTGGCAGAGAAACGCTATAACGCTTAGTTCCAACACTTGCGAAGTGCTGGTAGCGGGTAGTGGCGAACGAGGGGTTTATAGGGTAAAACCCGATAATGCAGACAATGCGGCGAATAGACGGTTTTTAATTCACATTATCCCAAAGCCAGGCGTAGTTGGCGACTAAAAATAAGACTAAAATGAAATACATTACACTTCTTTTACTTTGTCTCGGAATGATGACTTGTTCACAGACAGGTCATAAAACTCCGAAAGACTCAAACAATACGAAGAGAACAGGTCCTAAGAAGCTACAAGAACTTGGCAATTCAGGATCAACAGTAATTCAAATGGAGAAAAGCGGCGGAGTGTATTACATTCCTGTTGAAATAAACGGAGTACGCATGAAATTCATTTTTGATACAGGGGCTTCCGATATCACCATATCACAAGTAGAAGCCGCGTTCTTATTCAAACAAGGTACCCTCACAGATGCCGATCATAAAGGTACGCAGCAATACACCATAGCTGATGGAAGCGTACACGAAGGCACTGTAATTAATTTACGATCGGTTAAAATTGGGAATAAAGAGCTCAAAAACGTCGATGCCTCCATCGTACATAATGCCGAAGTACCGCTTTTGTTGGGACAATCCGCCCTAAGTCAATTTGGTAAGATCACCATCGACTACAAAACCAATCAATTAAGCTAATTTGTCCGTTTTGCAGGTATGTTGCTTTTTGGATACCTTTGCTATCAAAACCTCGAAAGCAGTCAAGTACCCAAAGCCGTGATCTATTTTTGCTTAGCCATACTTTTTCAACCGTTTTACAAAATCCATCTAGGGCGTGAATTGTGGAATGTGATTGACGTAGTTGTGGCTATTGGTTTATTGATAGACGCCTTTGGCACAAAGAGCAAAGTGGAATAGTAATGACCTTTGATGCTGACTTATCTACAAACATTAATTTGGCAGTTAATAAAAAACAAATTATCTTCATTTAAAAGCTTCCTTAGTTGCTTGCTAAAACAAATCGAACATTGAGTGTGGGCAATGTTTTTTTTATATTTTCACCAAAATCATCTTCAACTTTTACTCAAACCATCTTCAACTTTTACTCAAACCATCTTCAACTTTTTTTGAAGCATCTTCAACTTTTTTTAGGAATTGATGGAAATTCATTGTTTCACAATGCTATTTTTTTAAAATTATCAATCCTCCCCCCAAATGTTGTTGTTTGCGACAGCGCAACTTCCTTTTGGTCTATTTTATTTTTTTTTATTCTTTTCTTTTCTCTTCTCTTTTGTGTACCCGTGCATACATTGTGTCAACATCATGTTTGCATTTTGCGAATTAATGTTCGCATTAATTTTCGATAGAATTCATTTGTTGTTGATTATTAATTGATTATGTTTTTCGTTGTTCATCGGCTTTGTGGTCATCTTTCCCTTTAGATTTAGCAAAATCGATCGAAGTTTGATAAAATTCATTGATTCGAAATTCTTTTTTAAAATTATCAATCCTCCCCCCAAATGTTGTTGTTTGCGACAGCGCAACTTCCTTTTGGTCTATTTTATTTTTTTTATTCTTTTCTTTTCTCTTTCTTTGTGTACCCGTGCATACATTGTGTCAACATCATGTTTGCATTTTGCGAATTAATGTTCGCATTAATTTTCGATAGAATTCATTTGTTGTTGATTATTAATTGATTATGTATTTTGCTATCATTTTTAAAATTATCAATCCCCCCAAATGTTGTTGTTGCGTCTGCAACTACCACCTTTAGGTGGGTTTCTTTTTCTTTTTTTTCGTTTCGTTTCATTTCGTTTCATTTCCTTTTATTTGTGTACCCGTGTATACATTTTTCAAATAAATGTATACATTAATTTTTTGACATAATTCATTTGTTGCTGATTATTAATTGATTAGGATTATCATTGTTAATGGCTTCTGTTTTGTCTTTCTCCTTTAATTTAGCCAAATCGATTCAAGAATTGGCTGAAACCAAAGCACACTTCATCAATAGGAGCCAACTTAGCCCCCATTCTATAACGACATACGCATCCAAACGGCATTCATCAAATGCCATTCGTGCTAAATTATTATGTTGTCTATTTAATGCATACTACTTTTTTTTATTGTTTGTTGATCCACACTTATACCCGAATTCGACTACAAAGTTAAGCATTTTATTTTTGTATACAAAATATATGACGTTAATTTAATTGCTATTTGCGTGTAAATAGAAAAGCTTAAACACTTTAGCCCCTTGTGCATAACATCGGTTTACGGCTTAAAATGACTTCGAACCGCTATTAAATTGTTTTGTAAATGAATTTTTCGTTATTTTCAGACAAACTTTGTGGAAAAGTATTACCTTTGAGGTCTCTCTGATAAGTGGATCAACATTGCTTGGTTAAAAATAAAACGATGATTAATAAATTCAAGGAAGAAACATGAGCATGCGGTTATTTTTCCCTTAGCTTTGCTTTTAAAAAAATGGATAAATTGGCAAGCTACAGAGCAACGCATTGACGTTCTGTTTATATTGGATTATCAATGAAACATTAAACCAAAGAATTTTACCCGTAGCAGAAGATGTAAAAAATTGAAGAAGCGTGGTTAACGAGGATACAACCGACAGAACTTTAAAATACGATATAAATTATGGATTCATTAATATTTACTGTAGACAACATTGTCTTTATAGCCTCTGCAATATTGTTTGTAAGCATTATTGAAAAACGGGTTATCGATTTGGTGTACCTACCTTGGTGTTATTTTTAGGAGTAGGGATGCTTTTTGGGCAAGATGGGTTAGGATTGAAGTTTTCTAATCCCCAGGTAGCCCAATTTATAGGAGTTATTGCGTTGAATATCATTCTTTTTTCGGGAGGGATGGATACGAAATTAGACGATGTCAAGTCCATATTTGGTAGAGGTGTTGTTTTAGCTACGTTAGGCGTATTGTTAACGGCCTTAATTACTGGTTTATTTATTTATTGGCTCACCAACAGTTTTTTTACAGGTATCACCATCACGCTTCTCGAAGCTTTACTTTTGGCTTCGGTGATGTCATCAACCGATTCGGCTTCGGTATTTGCGATACTAAATTCGAAAGGCTTACGGCTAAAAGAACGTTTACGTCCTTTATTAGAATTTGAAAGTGGAAGTAACGACCCGATGGCTTATTTGTTGACAATCAGTTTAATTGCAGTCATTCAGCAAGGGAGTTCTAATTTGTGGGGCATTGCTGGTGATTTTACCATGCAATTGGTATTGGGGGCAGTAATGGGTTGGTTGTTGGGCCGATTGGCTGTGTGGTTGATCAATAAAATCAATCTCGACAATCATGCTTTGTATCCAGTATTGTTGCTCACCATCGTTTTCATTATCTTCTCGCTCACTAATTTTGTGAACGGAAACGGTTATTTGGCGGCTTATTTGAGTGGTTTAGTGATTGGTAATGCTAAATTTCCACATAAAAAAAGAGTACAAAAAATTTCTTTGATGGAATGGCTTGGTTGTTCCAAATTATTATGTTTATCACCTTAGGTTTGTTGGTTAACCCAACCGATTTATTGCCCGTAGCGGGCATTGGTTTGGTTGTCAGTTTATTTTTAATTGTAGCAGCTCGCCCCATCTCGGTTTGGTTGTGTTTGTTGCCTTTTCCCGACTTGTCGATACGTGCACGCCACTATGTATCGTGGGTGGGTTTGCGAGGGGCAGTACCCGCTATATTTGCTACTTATCCTTGGACATCCAACTTGCCTAACGCACAAATGATTTTCAACATTGTTTTCTTTGTTACCTTAGTTTCGTTATTGGTGCAAGGAACCACAGTGTCAACAGTAGCGCATTGGTTAGGGTTGGCTGATAAAGATGCGGCTGACAATAAATTGGAAGAGTTTGATGTGGAAATATCCGATGATATTATGTCAACCATGTCCGAAATAACCCTTACCAATGAACATCTGCAATCAGGTAGCAGAGTGATGGATATGCCAATGCCCGAAAAAACTTTGGTGGTGATGGTAAAGCGTGATGGTCATTATTTTGTTCCAACAGGATCAACCGAATTGCATGAAAAAGATGTTCTTTTGTTGATTTCTGATAATGAAAAGAGTTTAGAAGAGACCTATAAGAATCTAGGAATTACATCCCCCCTAAAGTGACGGAGTAACGGAATGACTGATTAACTGATTAACGGAATGATAGATTCCTATATCAATTATTCAGTCAATCTATCATTCCGTCAATCAGTTATTTCGTCAATCAGTTATTTCGTCAATCAGTTATGAATATACGTTTTTTGGGGACAGGGACTTCACAAGGTGTACCTGTAATTGCTTGCAATTGCGAGGTATGTACATCCCAAAATAAAAAAGATAAACGTTTGCGGACATCGGCATTGATTAGCATCAATCATAAAAAAATTTTGATTGATGCTGGTCCTGATTTTCGACAACAATTACTTCGCGATCACATTACACATCTGGATGCAATAGTGATAACACATGCCCACAAAGATCATATTGGGGGATTAGATGATGTGCGTGCCTTAAATTATATTACAGGGAAACCTATTGATATATATGGTGAAGCATCGGTGTTGGAGACAATCCGCAATGAATTTCCTTATGCTTTTGCAGAAAAGAAATACCCTGGAGTACCTGAAATGAATTTGATTGAAATTGGGGATCAGCCTTTTTACGTTCATGGTGTCTGCATTACGCCCATCCGAGTGATGCACTTTCTTTTACCTATTTTGGGTTTTAGAATCGGAAATTTAGTGTATATCACTGATGCTAATGGCATTGCTGATAGCGAATTGTCGAAAATGACAGGTGTCTGTTTTGGTATTGAACGCATTGCGACACGAAAAGCATATTTCGCATTTTACGCTTTCTGAAGCCATACAGGTAGCTCAAAAAGTGAAAGCCCAGCAAACCTACTTCACACACATATCCCACCAAATGGGCATACACGATGTAATCAACTCTGATTTACAACAAATAGATGCTAGTCTTCATTTTGCGTATGACGGGCTTTGCTCGTTTAGCCTAATGCCACTGGAGCACAAAAGGCGAGTGCATTGAAGATTACTGAATAATTAATTTTTGAAATGAAATGGAACTAAGCAAAGAAATTGAACCAAAACTTGATGTTGCCGAAAAAATTTATCCTAAAGTTTTGGACTTGATATTAGTATACGCCAATTATTGCGATGAAAATGGTGATGAAGATTTTGTTGAATATAAAAAACTGGAAGAGAAACTTCATGACCTTACAGGAAAATGTATGTCGGAATATAACCTTTGGGAATGGTGGGAAGAAGAAGGTGCCGAGGTATTAGCATTCAGAATCAGTTTGCCTACACCTCTAAAAAACGAAAAGGTAAGTAAAGATGAATTGTTGGAGATAATCAACCGATTGTCAGCACCGTATAGAGTCTTAAATCAGGATAAAGCAGACGATTTTCAATCACAGTTTTGTTATTATCTCACCGATTATTACCATCAATTTCTTGAAATGAATTTTTAAAAATATTCGTACAGTTACTTTAATCAGCCAAAAAGATGAAAACGGAAATTACTTTGAATATTCAACCGAAGAAAAAGCCGATAAAATATGGGATGAAAAGTCATAGAGATTTGATTAACCTATTCAAAGTTAAATAAATATGTTTGATTGCCTTACACCGGGTCGTTAAATCGTATACAGCAATCCTGATGCTATTTTGTTTGTAAGGTAGTACTAAGGACGCAAAGAGCCTGATCGCACAGGAAAAAGGCAGGATCATAGCTCGAACCTTTCAAAAACAGTGAATCCAACTGTTAATTCGCATAATTCATAATTCATAAGTGGTAGGGTAGGGGATAGCGAGCATCGATATGCAGATGTTCGTCAAAAAAAGGTGATTTATTTTATACTTTTTGGTGCAAAAAAAATACGGAATACAATACAAAACAGGTCGTTGAACAAATTTTTCATAAGTTCAACTTATCCTATTTTCTAGTATATTAAAGGGTTTTAGAAAGTTTCGAAAAAATATTTTACAAAAAAGGCATACAGTTGTAAAATAAGTTATTATCTTTGCGACAAGAAAATAAGTTATTAATTTAATAGGAGGATATTACCATAGCAACACCGTTTAGACCTTTTAACAGACCAAGCAAGGGACCTTACAAAGGCTCTCAGCGCCGAAAAGAAGATGATTCGGGTATCAACATTAACGACAACATCCAAGCGAAACAAGTACGTTTGGTAGGTGATAATGTACCTGAACCTGGAGTGTATTCGTTTATTGAAGCACGCCGGTTGGCACAATCTTTAGATTTGGATTTGATTGAAATATCGCCAAATGCCGAACCACCAGTGTGCCGGATAGCCGATTTTCAAAAATATCTGTATCAACAAAAGAAGAAACAGAAAGAACAAAAAGCCAAAGCCGTGAAGGTGGATTTGAAAGAGATCCGTTTTGGTCCAAATACCGACGAGCATGATTTTCTATTCAAATTAAAACACGCAAGGGGTTTTATAGAAGATGGCGACAAAGTAAAAGCGTTTGTGTTTTTTAAAGGCCGATCGATTCTTTTTGCACAACAAGGCGAAATTCTGTTATTGCGCTTGGCTAGCGAATTGGAAGATATTGCGAAAGTGGAGTTTTTGCCGAAATTAGAGGGCAAGCGAATGATCATTATCTTGGTGCCAAAACCTAAGAAAAAGTAGTATGAGAAAAAGTTTATGGCTGTTAATAGCCTTTGGATTGCTGATAACAGCCTGTTCAAAAGATGACGATAAGACGGATGACACAAAAGTGCACTTACCTAAAACACTTGTATTAGGTATTGATCGGAACGATTTGTTTTATGATAGCGAAAATCGTTTGGTAAAACTAATTATGCAAGAAGAAGGTACTGAAGCAGCTGTATATGAGTATGTTTACTCAGATGATGGTAGTATTAAAGAAACCATGACTACTTCAGATGGAATAATGATCACCAATTACATCTTACAAAAGAATAAAAGTGAAGTTCTTGTTACAAGTTCCTATAACGGTACTACTAGCACAATCGATCTCATCAAATTAGATAATCAACAACGCATGATTGGTTCTGGTTCATTTGGTGAAGTATATACTTATGACGCACAAGGTAATATCAGTAAAGTAATTTACGGTGGTGGCACATATACTTTTATGTACGATACTCAAAAAGGGATGTTCAGTAAGGTTGCTTCTCCAAGTTGGTTTTTGAATTACCTAGAACTAAGTACTGGCGAAAGGGTTTATAGTACTGTCAATAATTTAGCGAGAATAGACTATGTACATGGTCAAGATTCTTCTAAAGAGACGTATACCTATAAATATAACGACAGTGGCTTCCCTACCGAGTTTGTGCACACATACCTTAAAGAAGGTGAAGAACCTGAAACATCGACCACTACAATTACCTATTACTAATAGGTAAAAATAAATAATCAGAATAAGATAGATATAAAAAAGAGCACAAATGCCAAAGATGAAAACAAATTCTGGTGCGAAGAAACGCTTCGATATCACTGGAACGGGTAAAATTAAACGGAAACACGCTTTCAAGCGTCATATTTTAACAAAAAAGACAACAAAACAAAAACGGAATTTGACACACACTGGCTTCATTGCTGCTGTGGATACTTTCCGTGTAGAACGTATGTTGTCGATGTAATTTCTTGAACAGACATCGTTTGATGTTTACCACAAGATAGAGTTTATAAACCAGGGTGTTGTGCAAATAAGTTTCTTGTAACGAGAACGCCAACATTCAAAAATGCAATAAAATGCCAAGATCAGTCAATTCAGTAGCCTCAAGGGCAAGAAGAAAGAAAATATTAAAACACACCAAAGGGAATTTCCTTGCGCGTGCCAATGTTTGGACAGTAGCAAAGAACACTTACGAAAAAGGACTTACTTACGCTTACCGCGACCGTAAAGCAAAAAAACGTGAGTTCCGCTCTTTATGGATTCAACGTATCAATGCTGGTGCACGCCTCCATGGTCTTACCTATTCTCAATTGATGGGTAAAATAGCCGCTAACCACATTGAGTTAAATCGTAAAGTATTAGCTGATTTAGCAATGAATCATCCTACTGCCTTCGAAGCAATTATTAAATCGTTGAAATAAAAACAATCTTCTTATTCTGATTTATATTGGCTGCCCTCAGTGACGGCCTTTTTCAGTAAATGCTATTATCCTTCCTTATACAAGATCAAAAGATATGAAAAAGAAAGAAGTTAATATCGTTCGGTTCGATTGGGCCATCAAACGTTTATTGCGTCAGAAAGCCAATTTTGAAATACTTGCGGGTTTCTTGAGTGAATTGCTAAAAGAGGATATTACAGTCACCGAAATACTGGAAAGCGAAAGCAATAAAGAAATGTCCGATGATAAATTCAACCGAGTTGATCTTCTTGTAAAGAATAGCAAAAACGAATTGATGATCATTGAAGTGCAGTACAATAGTGAAGTCGACTATTTTCAACGAATGCACTATGGTGTATGTAAAACGGTGTCTCAAACCCTTGCGGAAGGCGCCAAATACCGAGAACTCAAAAAGGTTTATTCCATTAACATTGTCTATTTTGATTTAGGAGAGGGTACCGATTATATTTGTCATGGTACAACAAGCTTTAAAGGATTACATACTGGCGAACAGTTAGTTCTATCTAAAACACAGCGGGATATGTTCCAAAAAACATACCCTTCAGAGTTGTTTGCCGAGTACTATATACTCAGTGTCAACAAATTTAACGATGTGGCTAAGAACACTCTAGATGAGTGGATTTATTGTTTGAAAAACAGTGTTATCCAACCAGAGTTTACATCCAAAGGTTTAGCTAAAGCAAAGAAAACCTTAGATGAATTGCGCATGACTAAAGACGAGCGCATGGCTTACGAGGCATATATGAGTGCAAAGGTTGTGGCTGGCACAGTGCTAGAAACCGCCGAGCTGGAGGGTTTTGACAAAGGAAAGATGGACGAAAAGAAAGAGGTGGTCTTTAGCTGGGTTACAAAATAATTTATCCATTGAGTTATTGGTCAGCCTAACCAAATTAAGCCTCGCAGAAGTACAACAAATATTGATACTCGTGAAAATAAGGGAACATTATGATGCCGTCCAATAATATGCAAGATCAAATATCAAAGACATGAAAAAGAAAGAAGTTAATATCGTTCGGTTCGACTGGGCCATCAAACGTTTATTGCGTCAGAAAGCCAATTTTGAAATACTTGCGGGTTTCTTGAGCGAATTGTTAAAAGAGGATATCAAAATAACCGAAATATTGGAAAGCGAAAGCAATAAAGAAACATCCGATGATAAATTCAACAGAGTTGATCTTCTTGTAAAGAATAGCAAAACGAATTGATGATCATTGAAGTGCAATACAATAGTGAAGTCGATTACTTTCAACGAATGCACTATGGTGTATGTAAAACGGTGTCTCAAACCCTTGCAGGAGGCGCCAAATACCGAGAACTCAAAAAGGTTTATTCCATTAATATAGTCTATTTTGATTTAGGAGAGGGTACCGATTATATTTGTCATGGTACAACAAGCTTTAAAGGATTACATACTGGCGAACAGTTAGTTCTATCTAAAAAACAGCGGGATATGTTCCATAAAACATACCCTTCAGAGTTGTTTGCCGAGTACTATATACTCAGTGTCAACAAGTTTAACGATGTGGCTAAGAACACTCTAGATGAGTGGATTTATTGTTTGAAAAATAGTGTTATCCAACCAGAGTTTACGGCCAAAGGTTTAGCTAAAGCAAAGAAAACTTTAGACGAATTGCGTATGACTAAAGAAGAACGCATGGCTTACGAGGCATATATGAGCGCAAAGGTTGTGGCTGGCACAGTGCTAGAAACCGCAGAATTGGAAGGTTTTGACAAAGGCGAAATAGTGGGAATTGAGAAAGGAAAGATAGTTGGGAAAATGGAAGGCAAGATAGAGATGATCTTAGCTATAGCAAAAACAGGTGCATCACTTGAATTTTTGGCTGGCGTATCAGGATTAAGCCTCGCAGAAGTACAACAAATTATTGATACAGAAACAACAAAGTAAATATACCAGCGTTAAATATAACGCTCGGGCTTATTGCCCCCAAAAACAAATTTTAAAACAATCAAGATAAATAATGATTACAGTAAGTAATTTAGGTATTCAGTTCGGGAAACGTATTCTATTTCAAGACGTAAATATTACTTTTACGCCAGGTAACTGCTATGGTATTATTGGAGCCAATGGCGCAGGCAAGTCAACTTTGTTGCGTGCCATTAGTGGGCAAATAGAGAGCACAACAGGACGCGTCTCTTTAGGGCCTAACGAGCGACTATCGGTATTAAATCAAGACCATTTTGCGTTTGACGATTTTACCGTAATGGATGCTGTGTTGCAAGGACATCAGCAAATGTGGGCAATTATGAAAGAGAAAAGATGCCCTGTATGCCAAAGAAGATTTTACGGATGCTGATGGCATTAAAGCTTCCTGAGTTGGAAGAGAAATTTGCAGAACTTAACGGTTGGAATGCCGAAAGTGATGCCGCTAACCTATTAAGCGGTTTGGGTATTCCGCAGAAATTCCACAACACCCTTATGAAAGACGTGGGGGGTAAAGAGAAAGTACGGATACTTTTGGCGCAAGCTTTATTTGGTAAACCTGATAATTTATTGCTTGATGAGCCTACTAATGACCTGGATTTGGAAACCGTAATGTGGTTGGAAAACTATTTAGCCGAGTTTGAAAATACGGTTTTAGTGGTGTCACATGATCGACATTTCTTGGATTCGGTATGTACCCACACGGTGGATATCGACTTTAATAACGTGAAAATGTTTTCGGGTAACTACCAATTTTGGTACGAATCAAGTCAGTTAGCTTTACGTCAGCAACAACAACAAAACAAGAAATCGGAAGAAAAGAAGAAAGAACTGGAAGAGTTTATTCGCCGATTTAGTGCCAATGTGGCGAAATCAAAACAAACCACCAGTCGGAAAAAGATGATTGATCGCTTAAATATCGAAGAAATTAAAGCGTCATCACGTAAATACCCTGGTATTATATTTACACCATCGCGCGACCCTGGCGATCGGATTCTTGAAATTAAAGGATTGACTAAAGAGGTTGATGGAGTAAGCTTGTTTAAGGACGCTACTTTCACTATCGAGAAAGGCGAAAAAGTAGTATTCTTATCGCGTAATCCATTGGCAATGACAGCCTTTTTCGAAATCATCACCAATCATATCGAACCCGATGCGGGTACTTTTGATTGGGGACAGACCATTACATCATCATACTTACCCCTTCAAAATGCCGAGTTCTTTCAATCCGACATGAATTTGGTGGATTGGATCGCCCAATTTTCGCAAGACACACATGATGTGTATCTGAAAGGTTATTTGGGAAAAATGTTGTTCTCGGGCGAAGAGGTTTTGAAGAAATGTAATGTATTGTCGGGAGGCGAGAAAATGCGGTGCATGATTTCACGAATGATGTTGAATAATCCCAATTGTTTGATTCTTGATTCGCCAACCAATCACTTGGATTTGGAATCGATTCAAGCTTTTAACAATACCTTGAAAACATATAAAGGAATTGTGTTAATGTCGAGTCATGACCACGAGTTTATCCAAACTGTATGTAATCGGATTATTGAATTCACTCCCAATGGCATCATTGACAAGATGATGGATTATGATGATTATATTCTGTCGGAAGACATCAAGGCATTAAAAGCTAAAATGTACGCAAACTAAATACCAGCCGTCTGCCGTAGAGACAAGGCATGCCTTGTCTTTAAAACTTGCTACACTCGGTAATGCAAATTTAAACACTGAGTAAAAAGAGTAAAAAGAGTTTTGTCATACCACGTAAAACGCTGTTTACTCTTGTTTAAATTATTATAGAACTCAGTTCGGTTTTGTTCAACGATGATTACTCGAGGCTCGTGTTGATGCAATGGGTGAAAATCGTTTAGTGGATGTTTTTTTGAACAAGCCCTTAGTAAGGAATAACAAGATCTTGTTATCCCTACTAATTACTAAAAATGGATATTGAAATAATCAACTATTTATTCACATATCTAAAAAATGCTTCACTTGAACCGTTTGACCCTATCTAAATGATACATATCTAAAACTCCTTCACCCTTTGTTTTCGAGTAGAAGGAAAAGAAATTTTAACGGATGCGATTCTCGAATATTATCTATCGAAACTCGGTCAGAACCACTTTGATTTTGAACAAGCTCGTAGCTTTACAGAGTCTATGCGGAAACTTTGTGGGTGGAAATGGGATGTTGATAGAACTCTTCGTGCATGGGTGGAACGTGTTATCCGTACTCCATTTTTCAATAAAAGTCAACATGAAGATGGTTGGCAACTAAAACCTGGCGAACCAAGCTGGCAACTGCCCGAGGAGTATCTTCGTTTTGCTTGTTACATAGCTGTAAACCATGTTAAATACGGTGCTAATTACGACCAGTTAGTGGCAAATGAAATATTCGGCTTCGTCACGGCTCTTGGGTCTGATCTACCAGCTAAACTAAAGAAATACGGTAGCGGAGATTTGCCAAAAGATATATTAGAATATAAAGATCATATTCTGTCTTGCAAAGCTAATGATGTTTTTGCCACAATTAAAATTGTATTGAAAGAGGAGTCGGAAGAGCACTATAAACAGCTATTTGATTTTCTTTGTAACTTATTAGAGTCGGAATTTCCAAAATCCTACACTATTGATTTCCGAAGCCCCGAAAAGAACAAACTCCCAATGAAGGGCTTGCCCTCCATTGGTGTTCATTATCTTTTTGCTAATGCTGTGCGGTGGCAGGGTTTGCACGAGCAGATTGCGCATTATGCAAAACTAGCCATGCGAGAAGATGAGTGGTATAACAATCTCGAAGATGAAAATTGTGCGATGCCCGGAACGTTCGCCGTATTTGCATTGGGCTTGTTGGGCGGAAAGTACCATACCCTTGTTTGCGATTACTTGAAAATATGTGATGGAGAACATCAAGATGTACAAGGTAAATTTGTGTTAGCATACATTGAAAAATATGGATTCACGGAAAAAGGATGGGAACTTTATGATTTATGTAAACAAAACATTCAACATCTTCCTAAAAAGCTCATCACACTCCGCGCAAAAATCAAATAATTGATCCAAACTGTAGATACATACAATGAATTTGTAAGCTCAATTATATTTCTTACTTTTGAACTAAAATAAGTCGTTCATATTATGATAACTAAAATTGGAGAATATACAAAACAAGTAAGCGATGTACTTGAATCCTTTAGATGTAACCAAAGGGCTGGGTTTTGCTTAAAAAGCGAAAGGATTTCTACTTTAACTCCTGACGTTAAACAACAGTAAAATGGCGACAGCAAGAAAAAATTGGACAAGAGAAGAATTGATGGTTGCCTTTAATTTGTATTGCAAAATTCCATTTGGCAAAATAAATTACAATCATCCATTAATAAAAAAATTAGCAGAAGCAATTCAACGAACTCCGTCAGCAGTTGCTTGGAAACTTGTTAATTTTGCAAGCCTAGATCCGTCTTTAAAAGAAAGAGGTATAAAGGGCGCCTCAAATGCAGGAAAATTAGATAAAATAATTTTTGATGAATTTTATCACGATTGGAATACACTTGCATACGAAAGTGAAGTTTTACTTGCAGAATTCTTAAATCAAGATTTAGGAAAAGTTATAAATGTTGACGATGAAGATTATGAAATAAAAGAAGGAAAAGTTAGAGAATGTATTGTTAATGGAAGAGTCAATCAATCTTTTTTTAGAAGTACTGTTTTGGCATCATATGATAATAAATGTTGTATTACAGGAATATCAATAAATGAATTTCTAATTGCTAGTCATATTATTCCTTGGTCAAAAGATGAAAGGAACAGACTAAATCCTGAAAATGGATTATGTCTAAATTCAATTCACGATAAAGCATTTGATAAAGGTTTTTTAACAATTGATTTTGATTATAAAATCAAAATATCAAAATACATCAATGAATTCAAAAAAGAAAATAATATTCAAAAGTTTTTTTTAGATTTTGAAAATAAAGAAATACAGTTACCTAAAAGATTTTTACCTAACAAGGATTTTTTAGAATATCATCACATAAATGTCTTTGAAAAATGATACTATACGCAATCTTTAAAAATGGTTTTCATAAAGGGAATGAACGAGCAAATAGTGGAAATGACGCAATCAATAATTACGTCATTAGCTCTGATTTATCAGATTTTTTAAATGATGATAATTTTATGGCTCAATACACTTTTATGGAAGCGGTAGATGGTGTTCATTACAATGAAAAAATAGTTTGTAGTTCTTCAAAACAGAATTGGGCAATCATTGTTGTGGTTGGAAAGGAAAGCTAAAATTGATGCTTTGCCCGAGAAAATTGAATTTGAAATTTCCGAAAAGGCAGATATTGCATCTCGAGTATATGTCAATTCTGATAATCCTGCATATACACTCATCCGTGAACTATCTTTACCAAATATTACATTTGTTTCCATCATTAAGCTTATAGATGAACAAAACCATCTGAGTTACTACTTCCGTTTGTTTGCTGACTATTTTGGTGAGAGTCTGCATCCTTCTACCTTAGAACAAACGATAGAAAAGATTGAAGAGATGGAAATAGATGTAGCCGAAAAGAAACAACTTTATAGGGCGCGAGTTGGACATGGGGAGTATCGAAAAAAATTAATTGAGTTGTCCACGTTGTCCAATCACTTTGATAACAGATGGTGGATTGCTGAACGCAAGTCATATAAAACCGTGGGTGATGTCAAATGTATTTGAAAAAACAGATCCATACAATGGCTTTATTCTGACACCAACTTTTGATCGACTTTTTGATCGAGGATTTCTGTCATTCACAGATGATAAAAGAACTATTTTATCGCCATTTCTGTCAGATATGACCTATTCGACATTAGGTATTTCTGACAATAAATTCATTCCGCATTTGCCTATTGAGGGCAGAGAAGCCTATTTGGAATATCACAGAACGAAGATATTGAAAAGATAAGCAAGCATTCAGTAATTCATTAACTTATAATTCATAACTCATTATGCGTTTACTTCTAATTAGCAATTCCACCAATCCTGGTGAAGCGTATTTAGATTATCCTAAATATGAAATACAATCGTTTCTAAACAAACACCAAGTATCAGAAGTTTTGTTTATTCCTTTTGCGGCAGTTACTTTTAGTTATGACATTTATCTGTCAAAAGTTCAGGAGCGTTTCCAAGAAATTGGGATTCAGGTGAAAGGTATTCATCAACAAGCCTCTTTTCAAGATGCTGTAAAACAAGCACAAGCCATAGTGGTTGGCGGTGGCAATACCTTCCATCTATTAAAATCGTTGCAAGATGCTGGTTTGGTAGAACTGATTGCCGATAAAGTGCAGAAAGGCTGTCCTTACATAGGCTGGAGTGCGGGTGCAAACTTGGCCAGTCCCACCATTTGTACCACTAACGACATGCCCATAGTGGAACCCAAAGGATTTAAGGCCTTCCATTTTATCCCCTTCCAAATCAATCCATATTACATTGATAGCCACCCTGCAGGGCATGCCGGCGAAACGCGCGAACAGCGAATTGAAGAATATCTGGTAGCACAGCCCAACATGCGTGTGGTAGGTTTACGCGAAACCAGTATGCTAAAAATAGAGGCTGGTCAAATGCAGCTCATTGGCGAGAAAAGCATACGTATATTTCATCAAGGTGACAGCCCTTTGGAGTTATCAAAAAAAGATGATTTGCAATTTTTGTTGTCAGAATAAATAACCACAAACACATGTCTACAAATTTTAAATCTCGGTTCAAGAAACTATTTACCTACGCCGTTTTAGCGTTTGTTGTTCTATTTGTATTCCGATTACTATATGGTTACTTGGCTACAGATACCCAGAACATCAATAACTTTGCGAATTGGGATGGCGATTTCTTTAGCTCTATTGTGCAAAAGAATTACGCATCAGAAAAGATGAAGGGAGAAAGAGCGCCCTCGCCAACCGTACAAACTCATCAAATGAATAGTCAGAAGTATGAGAAAACAGCGTCAGTAAAAATGAAATCGCACGAGTTTGATCAAACTGAAAAGCAACTTAAAGCCGCTGTCCGATCCTTTGAAAGCATTATTCAGTACGAACAAAATATCGGGAATAAAGGGAATCGAGAATTACATTTGTTGATCGGTGTACCGCCAGTGTTGTTCGATAGTTTTTATTACGAAGTACAAAAATTGGGTACGATACAAACCATGGGCATCACTAAAGTGGATAAGACAAACGAGTATCGACAATTGAATGCCAAAAAAGTATCTATTGAAAAAACATTACAATCGTTATACGAACTCAAATCAAAAGGCGGACAGATTGTTGATTTTATTACACTTAATGAGCGGATATTGGAAGTGGAAGGAATGCTACAAGACCTCGGTGTTGAATTGGGCAATTTCGATGAGGTAAATGAGTTTTGTACTTTAAAACTATCGATGTATGAAGGTGCCTCGGCTAAAGAAATTAGTTTTATACATCGTGTAAAAGTAGCTTTCGAATGGACTGTGAAATATTTCATGATCATTAATATCGCCTTGCTTTTGATGTCAGTTTCTTTATTTTTATTGATCTTATCTGTCGATAAACTGAAAATCATTCCAAAACTATCTTCAGTTTTTTCCAAAAGCATCTTCAACTTTTCCCAAAAGCATCTTCAACTTTTCCCAAAAGCATCTTCAGCTTTTTTTGGAAGCATCAACAATACTAACATTTAAGAATTTCGATTGATTATTAATTGATTACACCTAAAAAAATAGATTCTTGGTAAGTATATTGTCTGTCAATATCAATTGTAGGGAAGTTATTTCTTATTTCTTTTTGAGGCTAAAAAGAAACAAAAAACCTTGTGGCTGTTTTAACTCGCTCTGCTTCTGATACCTCCGAATAAACTTCAGTTAATAGTAATCAAAAATGCGGAATTAGGAAATAAATTCCTAATTCCGCATTACTCTTGAGGCATGCTATTGTCCTAATTAATTACTTTATCTTCACCCCTAGCGTAAATCGGAATTCATTGGTGTGTATGAATTTGTTATACGTAGGAATCAAGTACGATACATCTAGCGTGATGCCTTTGTACAAAATACCAGCTCCGGTTGAAAGATATTGCACAGCACCATTTCTTTCGGATTGGCTGAAGTAACCACAACGCAAAGATAGTAATTGCATGTAAGTATATTCGGCACCTACAGAGGTACTGATCTCTTTTATTTCCACCATCAATCGAACCATCGTCATTGTATTTAGGACTTGGCACCAACAATTTATTGAAATCAAGCGCCAATGCTAACTGGTGATTCTTTTCGAAAGTATACGCCAGCGAACCTCCCAAACCTAGATTGGTGGGCAGGAAGGTACTGTTACCGTTATCCCGATAAGATATCTTTGTACCTAAATTACTTAAATTGGCACCAGCACCCAATTGGAATTGCTCGTCAAAAATGGCTACTGGTCGATTGTAGAATACGCCCAAATCAGCAGCAACCGCTTGTCCTACTTTGATACTTGGGTTACTTGGATCTTTTGCGATATCCGATCGGATATATCGGAAAGTAATCGAAGTACTTAGAAACTCTCCCAAACGACGTGCATAAGCCGCATCTATCGCCATTTCGTAGGGTTTATGACTGCCAATTTTTTGATTGTTATCGTTGGTCAAACTAATTTCGTCGCCATAAGAAAACCATCGAAACGAAGCACTGAATGCCTGATTAGGATCGAGTTTGTAATATCCCGACAAATAAGCATTAAACGATCCATCGTTTAACTTGGTCGACCACGGGGCATAACTTAGTGATGCCTCCGATTGTTGTTTGGCAAAAATATACTTAGCCGCATTCCAATGCTGCGCATTGACATCGGCACTGGTAGCTATCCCAGCATTACCCAAAGCTGCCGCACGGGCATCTGGCGAAATAGTTAGGAATCCAGCAGAAGTATTCACGAAGCTCGTGTTTTGCGCTTTGGTTTGCATGGGCTGTAAACACAAAAGCGAAATAAAAGAAAGAGTAATTGTATATAGTATCTTTTTCATTTTCATTCTCTAATTAATTATTGCCTGGTGCGTAATTGTCAATTGTCAATTGTCAATGGTTAATGGTTAATTGCTTCGCGTTCGGATTCTTCAGAATGCGAAGCAATTAACAATTGACCATTAACAATTGACAATTAATTAAATTATCGTACAACTATAAAAGATCGATTAATAATGCGTCCACCTTTCGCTTTTTGTACAAGCAATTTATATACGCCTGACGACAAACTGGTCACAGATAATGTCGATGATCCTTCTTGAAGTTCAAATATTTTTCACCACACGTCCTTGACTATCTACGATGTAGGCCTTACCTGTGTAAGGACTTTCGATATTCAAGATGTCGTTTGCAGGAACAGGATACAGTGAAATAACTTCCGTTTTGTCTTCGGGTTCTACCGGAGGCTCAACAGGGCGTTCTGTTTCTTTTACGATGATAGTTGTCCGCACCAATCGATCTCCAACTCTACCACTCACCTCATATACCCCTGCACGTGGTGCTAATACCACTGCAAATTCGCTTGATAAGGTATCGTATACTGCCTTAGTTTTGACTTCGCGCCAAACAGGATCAAGTACGCCATCTACCCAAAGCACCAATTCGCTATCATAATCCAAGGGCAATTCAATGACATTGTCTTCAGTTAATAGCAAATCATAGTTTGTTAAGCGCAAACTTTCGTATCCAAGTCCTACTTGAACTGGCAGATCGTAGCTATATCCTTGACCAATTAAATCGGTAAACTCGACTGTGTAAATCGAATTCTTTGTGGGTGTTACAGCAATTTCGCTACCACGTCCGAGTTCTACAAAAGATCCATCATTAAAACTTTCGTACCATACTACATTGATGGTCGACAAAGCACCTGCTTGTGTACGTAGGCTTAATTGGAGTGGTTTATTGCTTTCAGCTTGATAAGTGGCCAAAGTCCGGAAGGGACCAAATTGATACATATAATCATTGGCTTGCAATTTAAAATCCCCAGTATTTAATAAAGGTAATACTTTCACTGGATACACTTTCTCAATGGTATCGCCAGTACAGCCCAATGCAATGATCTTAAGTTGTTGTCCCACTCCGTTTTCTGCAGCAAAGATGAAAAATGGACGTAATCTGCCAGCTTGTTGCGTTTCATCACTCCACGACCAGGTATCATTCCATTCTTGATAAGCATATTTTTCATATCGTATGCCATCACCTCGGAAACCGTTTCCTGTTAAAATCAAACGGGCATCGTAATGGGTTTCCCAATAATCATAAGTATATAGGGTATCATTTACAATCTTACATAAACCATTGGCATTCTTGGCTTCGATTTTGGGTACCGATGCACCCACAAAGATGGTACGCTCCTCTACCAATTCGCTGCCATCAATTGATGTGATGGTCAATTTGGCTTTATATTCTCCTGGAGTTTTGAATACTCTATTGGGTGACCATAAGACAGCTAAATCCAACAAACGTTCGTCAGGGGCAGGCTCACCACCCGTAAATTCCCATTTGAAGTTTACGCTATTTCTCGAAGTATTCACAAACTTAACCGCTTGATTTACACATACACTGTCCATCGATGGATAAAAACCGACACTGGCTGCACCAATATCGTCTGTAAATAAAACAGCCACAGTAACCGATTCGTCTAAGCTTACTTTCTGCCCCTGTATGGTGCGCTCGCGTACAACATCTACATAAAATATTTGTCGATCACGTACATTCTTCAATGTTAGGGTACGTGTGGTATCTTCTTTCTGATCATATGAGTTCCGCCAAGTGATCTTTTTAATCTCGCTAGATTTGGCAGCTAAAGTGATATTGTCGTTCACATTGACGTAGGTGATATAAGCACCTGTTAAATCGCTGTATTTAGAAGATGTAGCAATACTCATGGGTTGATCATTAGCAGTAAAACCGATCTCGCCAAACTCGGCAACGCTTCTTACATTGATATACATGCGGGCAGTGTCGTATATTCCTTGATCCCATGCGCAGCCAGAGTGCTTCACAATCAATTGAAATTGATACAAACCGCCTCCCTCAAATAAAGACTGTGAGGGAGATTCAAAGTTTTTGAATTCAAAATCATACGCCCCCCCTATTTCTCGCTGGTCGTGCATCCGCACCATCGACCAAACAAAAGTAGCTCCATTCTCCGATAAGTTTTCGGCAGCAAATGATCCGAAATCTGCAATGTACAAGTCAATTGTATCTTTAGCAATTGCTACATGAGATGTCAATATCTTGAATGCGGCTTTTGGATGGGGAGGAATCACCGTCAGCGTAATACTTCTACTCACCTTGATACCCACCTCATCAGTAGTGGTGGCGGTGTAGGTGCTGGTAACTTGTGGATTCACCGACACTTCCATTCCAGTAGTACCAGGTGCTACGCCTGGACCAGTCCAAGTATATACATTATCTGTTGATGAAGAAAATTCTTCGCTCACATATAAGGTCATTGGGCGGGTAATACAATAGATCTTTTCGTTATCAGCACTTAAACTAAAGCGAATTCCTTGTACGGTGAAATTTGCCGAACTGGTACGTTGCAAGCAATTGGCATCGTTCAAATAAGTGAGTGATACGGTATAGGGTCCTGCTGTGTTGTAAGAGAGCGAAATGGTATCTTGATCCAAAATGATACTGTCTGATTCGGCACGTTGTACCCTCCATTGCAGTTTTTTTACACCTGCAGGTTTGTTTACGGCATATACCTTAAATACACTATCTTGAGGTACGCCAGTGGGCGCAAACAGTTTTGGTGTTGCTAAAACGGTGGTGTCCGAGGTGAATTTGGGGAGCAGGTGCATCAAGATATATGCTTCCCAACCATTTTCTACATCAGGTGTAGTGAAAGGAGCCCATCGGAATTCCTGAATAAACCAAGGATAATCAATTGTTTCGGCAGTAATACCATATTCCCAAGCAAAGTTGATGGGCGAAATCCCAGCTTTCAACTCGAAGGTGTACCCACGTGTTCTGTCATTTACATCTTTGTCATATTGATAATCAAGATCAACCACAATAAAATAACCTGCAGTATTGGGTCGCACCGGATTGTCGAGCTTCACCACAAGTGGTTTGTTTTGTTGAAAGGCCTTGTAAGCCTCACCTACATTCACTTTTTGCGTAGCCAAAACTTGATCGGGTTTCCCAGTGGCATCTTCATTCATAATCAAAATGTTGAATGTTTGATTGGGATTGTAGTTTTCTTTGGGACGGAAGCGATTAAAGTCCAGTTCTATTTGCGATATGGCTTGTGCTTTATTGTTAGCTGTCATGAAAAACTTATTTGCTATTCTACCTATAGCGTAAATATCTGCATGGCCTGTCATGAAAGCTTCGGCAAAACTTTGTGGAAATTTCAAGGGTACTAAAGTCGACAAAGTCGATTTAAACACAGGTTCGCAAGGCTCGAAGTTTTCCACTTCTACATAGCGGTTCAAAGTCACCGAACTGAATTTGTTCGAGATGGTTAAACTGATTTTCTTTTTTCCTGTTGTGGTGAAGTATACCCCCGGGTTACGCTCGGTTGAAGTGGCTGGTGTACCGCCTTCAAACTCCCATTTATAACTCCCTGGAAAACGTTCCACTTTGGTTTCAAACGAAAATATTTCGTATACTTTCAAGGTGTCTGCCACCACACTGAATTGCACCACTGGTGTTTTGTCGCCTGTTACACTGGCAACAGTGGAAGTGGCCAACTCTTTTCGTCGGGGACTAAATTCGAGTACCGTGTGCATCCGCTCTATCTGACCTACCGAAAACACATTTTTGATATGATCGCTGGCATAGTCCATCATGTTTTCCACCATTTCGCGTTCTCCACACAAATAGAGTGGCAAATTGTTGTACATCGGTTGTTTTGCGTTGGGCGTATCGTCTACAAAGTCGTCATATTCGCAACCTTCTTGATATTGACCCAATAGATCCGCTGGTGCATCCCCCCAAGTATGGCGTAAGCCAAGATAATGGCCAATTTCATGCGTGGCTGTCCGTCCTTTACTGTCTTTGGCAATGCTGGTAGTTTGCGCTTTTTCGTACGATCCAAAACGGCGGTAATCTACCATTACGCCTTCATATTCATCTGGAGTAGGATCAATCAAACCACCAATACCTGGCAAATCGGTATCGGGTAAACTGGCATAGCCTAACAAACCTCCAGAAAGACCCACCGACCATAAATTAAGGTAACAGTTGGGTGTCCACGAAGTTTGTGCTTTTACCCATTCTGTCCAATTCATTTCCATATATCGATTATCCGATGCAATGGTGTATTCGCCATCGGTTACACTTTCTGCCTCAATACGGTGTATCCCTGGTTCGGGTAATAAATTTCCTTGCGGATCATACAAAGCAGGAACAAACTCAATTAAAGCATCGGCACCCACTTTATCAACATTGAAACCTCGGGTATTGCGTTTTTTGCGATAATCTTCGTTTAAAACCTCAAATTGCGAATATACTTGTTCTTTGGTGATGTTGTGATCCTCACCAATGGCTTGTCCTTTATAATACAGCACATGCACAACCACTGGGATGGTGTACTTTGCTGCCACTTCGCCCGATTTGGTAAACATCGGACTGGTTTTAGGGAGCTTCTTTGCGTTTGTTTTAATGAATTGTTCAAAATCGCTTTCTGTACGCCATTGGGGCGACCGACGGCGTGTTATTTCATTGGCCTCTACGGTTCCGCAAACAAAACGGGTACCATCGGCTTTTTGTCCATGATCGTGGCCACAAGCTGCAGTATGTTCATGTTCAGCCTCCGAAGTGGGTTTTGAAGATGCACTTTGACTGGCAAAGCCTACAGGACCTAATTTACTACGGTCCTCGTCGTGCATGCCCTTTCCGTAGATATACGTATTTCGAGCTTGTCCTTTTCTAAGGGTTTTGGAGCCATCCTGTGCCAATGCCCCTAGGACAAATAAAAGCGGCAGGAGGGCTAAGAGTATCTTTCTCATATATGTTTTTTTTAGTATCACGTAATGCGCATCACGTAATGATTTTAGTATCACGTAATGCGTATCACGTATCACGTAATGTAATGATTGTATTTGTATTATAAATTATGTCACAACTTTGTCCTTGATTTTTTCTTTTATTCAACGCTTACAGATCTTCACAAATCGAGAGGTAAAAGATATGCCGACCTTAACTAATCCGTCCTCTTTTTTTACCTAGGGCTTGCGCCCTAGGCTGAAGTATGTCGGCCCTTCAGGCCTCGAAGATAAGATGTAAGTATTTAAAACACCCGAGACTAATGGCTCGCAAGGAAGTCGTGATACGTGTATCGTTAATTCGTGTATCGAACTTATTGTTTTATCCAAGTAGCTTTCAGCACTACACCTTGCCAACCAATGTTGTAGGCTTGACTTCCGTCTACTGGCATGGCAATGTTTTGATATCGGTAGAATTGTAGCGTATTGTTATTGATAATCTTACCAACTACAGGGTCGGTACCAGTATCTTCTCCTTCACTATCAAAGCCATACAAGTAAACAGGTGTGGGTACTTCGTCTTTTATTTCGCCCAATTTGCCTTGCAGTAAGGTAGCGGTTTTTGCCACTTCGTCTATCAGTAAATTAGCCGTCAAGAAATCGTTATCCATAAAATTGGTCACTTGCAATACATTAACTAAGGGTAGGATGTACGCTGATTAACATTTGATATGCTGGGATGGCTTGCGTGTAATTGGCCGAAGTGTCGGCAGTTACTTTTATGCCTCCAGAAGTTGAATAATAGGCCGATTTCGATTGCACTTCCCAAATACCCGAGAATTTAGATTCCGATTCGTCATCCAAAATCACTAAATTGCAAGACCCTCGCTTCCCTTCAAAACCAATATTAACCTGTGGTTGGGGGTTGATCAGTCGGATATCTACCACACGGCTGCCATCTTTAATGGTGTTATCGATCATTTGTATCTGAATAGAATCAAAACCAGCTCCATTCGCAAATTGCAAAGTTTTGGTTTTATTCAGTACTTTGAAATCTTTGCCTTCTACAGCAAGTGTCAAGCCTGTGTCTTGGGGACTTACAAACTCGAACCCTACTGTTAAGGTACCGTCTACCCTACCCGATGCACCAACACGGATACTGTAAATGTTGGTCTGATCTTCTTTCACAAAATGACTGGATTTCTCAAAAACCAAATACGAATTTTGAGAATCAAATAGGGTCACTTCGTTTTTCCCACAAGCCCAAAACAGACTTATTACTGATATGAAGACTAAGTAAGAGGCAATATTAACTTTTGTAAATGCTCCCACCAAGGCTAACAGTCGTGATTGTGCCGTTATATCGTGTGTCGTATTTATATTTCTTTTCATTGTTGTATTGGGTTTTAATATCCGGGGTTTTTCTGAATATTGGGATTGCCATTGATTTCCTCTGCAGGAATGGGCAATAACCAACGATAACTATTGGCAGGCACTGTAAGAGAACTGCTAGCAGGATCTAAATAATCCAACTCGGCTGGTAGGGGCATTTTAGCAAAGCCACGTGCTGTGCGTTTTAAATCGAACCAATAGAAACCTTCGAAACAAAGTTCGCGTTTACGTTCGTTAAATATTTCGTCTTTCAAACGTTGTCCCTTCAAATCGGTTTCATTCAAATAATTCTCAATCCGGGCTTTGCGCAAGGTGTTGTAATCGGCTAAAGCTTCGGCATCTTTATTCATGGCACTGTAAGCTTCAGCACGAATCAAATACAATTCGGGCAAACGGATCACTTTTGGCATATTCGCATTCTCGGCCAAGGCTGGATTACCAGGGTATTTGAAACAAGCCAAACCCTCCCAATTCATTACCGTACTTTGTTTGCTAAAGAATACACCTTCCCGAAATCGGATATCTTCGCCACCAAATTTCGATGAATTGGCGGTGCCAAATTGCTTATACAAATTAATCAAATCCAATGCAGGAACATAATTCACCTTTGGTTTTTTTGTAGCAATAATGCTGTAATAAGCTGTATTCAATGCCTTTCCGCTGTTCACTTTAGTGTAGCCTACTTGAAAGATAATTTCCGAACCTCGATCGTCGCGCAACATGCTTTTCAATAGCTCTTCATTACTAATGATGCTGAATTTTTTAGATGCAATTACATCAGTAGCATATTGTGCGGCCTTGGCGTAGTGGGTACGATACAAATAAAATCGGGCTAAATAACTTTTTACCGACCAAAGCGAAATGTATTTCACCTGCTCGTCGCCCACTTGGTTTTTGTTTGTCAATAATTTTTCGGCCTGCAATAAATCACTTTCTATTTGCTGATAAGTATCTTGCAAACTGGCGCGCAATGGACGGGATTCGGTGTTTTGTTCCAATACAATGGGAACACCCAATCCCATGCTGTCCACAGTAAAGGCTGGTGAAAACCACTTGGTAAGCTCCAAATAAGCAATACCACGTAGTGCCAAAGCTTGTCCTTTGATATCGTTTTTTTGCGACACGGTTCCGTTCAATCCGTCAATTACATTGATAATGTTGTTGGCACTATTAATCGATTGGTATAAGCCAAGCCAAAGGGCCTTAATTTCCGAATCAGCCGATGTAAATGTGTACGATTGAAGACGGGTATACCCGTTGTAATTAATGGTTGGGAAACAGTTATCGGTGAGTACATCGCCCAGAATAATGGCGTCGCCCCCCCAATACGATTTCATCATTTCGCCATACACGCCCACTAAGGCCGTTTGGGCATCGCCAATATTCTCGATGGCGCGTTCGTTATCAATTTCATTATAGGGCGATTGATCGAGCAGGCTATGGCACGAAACCCACCCTAAAGCCACCAATGCCATCACTAAGCTAGGCAGAGACTTCATTAATTGTAATACGTATTTCATTGTGTTTATATTGTATTGCATCATCCGATGCGATGTTGTCATTAAAAAGTAAAATCTACCCCAAAAGTAAAAATCCGCGAATTGGGATAACTACTTTGGTCAAACATTCCAGTACTTTCAGGATCAAAACCTTTATACGAAGTAAGGGTGAGCAAATTTTGAGCTTGTACATACACTTTGGCAGCCTTGATGAGCCGTATTTGTTTCAAATAATCGGGATCTAAGGTGTAGTAAAGTGCCACATTCTTCAAACGTAAGAAACTGGTATTTTGTAGATATCGGTCATCTATCTGATTTGATTTCAATTTAGGATCAGGATATTCCGCTAAATCACCTGGTTTAGTCCAATGGTTGAGCATATCGGTACTTTGATTGTAAGCCCATTTACCATTTGAATTATAGAAAGTTAGCGGCCTCGTTCAGCGTGAAACGCTTGCTTACCCACGAACAATAAACGGATAGCGTGAAACGATCGTAAGTGAAATCGGATCCAAAACCACCACTAAAATTGGGACGGAAGGACTTTCCTGATACCACCCGATCAGTTTCTGAAAAGGTACTGGTGATATCCCCATCTTTGGTGTACCACAAAGGTACGCCAGTTAATGGATCAACCCCTGCCGAACGTACCAAATAGAATAGACCATAAGCCGATCCTTCTCTAAAAATACCCACACTGCCCACATCTTCGGTAATGCCATCATTCATTTCTTTAATGTGTGTGCGGCTATAGGCGATATTTCCAGTGAAGGCCCAATTGATACGATCGTTGCGTAATAGCGTAAGATCCCATTCAAACTCGACCCCCTTATTCGACATGCTCCCCACATTCTTTTGCATATCTGTAAAGCCACTTGTTAAGGAAATGGGGGCTTCCAACAACATATCGGTAGTGAGGTTATAATAACCTTCTAACTTAAATCGGTATAGATTTTTAAAACTGATTTCCACACCCGCATTGTTTTTGTGAACAGTTTCCCAACGAAGGTTGTTGTTCAGTGGCGAATTGGGTACCGATCCAGTTTGTCCATTATAATTCTGTCCATAAGCATACGTCCCCATCCAGGCATAAGGTCCAATATTGGAGTTTCCTGATGTTCCAGTAGATGCAGTAACGGTTAAGGAACTGATAAGATCATTATTTATTAAAAAAGCTTCGCGTTTGGCTTGCCACGATCCTCCAACAGCCCAAAATGTTCCCCATTTACTGTCGCGTGCAAAACGCGAACTACCATCGCGGCGTAGCGATAAGTCTACAAAATATTTATTCTGATAGTTGTAACTGCCTTGGGTAAAATAAGATATTGTAGCCCACTTGTATAAATTGTCAGTAGGCTTTCCAGGTACTGATATTGCCGAAAGCATAGGGATTTTATCATTAGGCAAGGATGTGCCACTTGCACCAAAGCCAAGAAATTCGGTAGTAGCGGTTTCTTGTCCTACTAAAACATTGATACTATGATCATTTATTCTACGAATGTAAGTTAACAGATTGGTATTCATCAATCTTTTGTCGCGCGTATACCCTCGGTTCACAAAGCCAGGATCGGCTTTGTTGGGTTCCCATTCAGGACTTTCATACTGATAATCGTTCCCTGTTTGATAATCGGCACCTACACTGGTTTTGAACTTCAATAAGGGGTTATTTTCCATTCGGCATAAACATTCACAACAGATTTGAATAGCTCCTGTGTAGCGTCCGTCATTTCTCGATACAAATTGATATTACGCAAACCATTTTTTTCGAAGTCTAACAAATTGCCGTCATCATCAGATGGTCTTAAATAAGGATGTAATAGTTGTGACATTAAAACTGGATTCAAACTACTGCTTGATCCCACAGCGAGTTCGCTGCGCCGATTGTGTCCCAACATGCTCATAATACCAACAGTCAAGCTTCGCGACAAATCGTGGTCTAAATTCACCCGCAAGCCCAAACGCTCATAAGTCGATCCTTTTAAGATTCCATCTTGCTTATAGTAATTGGTTGATGCAAAATAGCGGGTACGATCGTTTCCGCCCCGTAACGACAATTCGTGCGATTGCACCATTCCAGTTCGGTAAATTTCGTCTTGCCATTTGGTATTAATGGCCATTAACGAATCTTTACGCTCGTTGGTCTCCAAATAAAAAGTACCCGTTGGATCCAGTTTTCGCAAGCCCATACTTTCTTCGTACTGTAACAATTGGCTGGTGTTCATCATCTTGAATTTAGGACTGATCAACGATGATGCACCTAATTGAAAGGCATAGCGCACTTCGGTACGCTCCATATTACGTCCTTTTTTAGTATTCACCAACACCACACCATTGGTCGCCAAGGCACCATAAATAGAAGTGGCAGCTGCATCTTTCAAAACCGTGTAAGTTTCGATATCACCAGCACTGATAGAGGACAAATCGGAAGATGATATTTGTACACCATCTAAGATAAATAGCGGAGTGGTACTATTGGATAGCGATGATATACCCCGTATCGATATTTTACTTGCAGCTCCAGGGCTACCTGTAGACGTCACCAACAAACCAGCCACACGACCTTGCAAGGCTTGGTCGAAACTGGCAATCGGTTTATCTTGCAAAGTGTTGCCACTTACCGATTTTACCGAACCTGTCAACGAACTTTTTACTCGGGTTTGGTATCCTACTACCACCGTTTCGTCGAGTTTTAGCATATCGGCTTCCAATGCAATGGTAAATTGGGTGGTACTGCCAATAGCAATTTCGGCAGTTTTGTATCCCACAAACGAAACTTCTAAGGTTTCGGATCCAGCGGGTACTTGTAAGTCAAATTCGCCATCCATATCGGTACTGGTACCAATGGTACCGCCACCTTTGACGAACACACTCACAAAAGGCAGGGCCTCTTTACTCAATTGGTCGGTAACTTTACCCTTCAATTGAATAGTCTGTTGTGCATACACACTCGGGTGATACACAAATAAAAACACCACAAAAAGTAGCAGAAAGCTCATTTTGTGTGGGAAGAAACGAGATTCTCTGAACCGGAAATACTCTTTCATGAAATAGATTTTGATTGATAATTTAGTGATGAATTGAATGTAATACGTTTTTATTTTATTTTAATAAGTAATCATCAAGAATGTTTTTATTTTATTTTAGATTGAATCAATAGTGTAAAAATTTACTAAGAGCTTTTAAGTGACTAAAGCACCCTCGCCAAAAAAGCACAAAGTAAATCATTTATTTTAAACAATCATAACCTTCCTTAAAAAGTGTTGTGCAAGTAGATAAAACGACTAAGATTTGTTCTAAGTAACCTAACGTCACTAAAGGATGACGAAATAATAACTATACAAATACGACAATTTGACATTGTGTAGCCAATGCGTCATGTTTTTTTTTAATATACTGACAACAAAATGGCACTCATTTTGTTGTAATGATGGTAATATTGATTTAGAAATAAAAATGGAAATAAAACAAGCTCAAGAAGAAGTCGATTGCTGGATTAAACAATATGGTGTACGTTATTTTAACGAACTCACTAACATGGCTATTTTAACCGAAGAGGTGGGCGAGGTAGCTCGGATCATGTCGCGTCGCTTTGGTGAACAATCGACAAAAAATGACGAACAGCTAAATTTAGACGACGAGTTAGCTGATGTATTGTTTGTGTTAATCTGCATAGCCAATCAAACAGGTATTGATTTACAAGATGCTTTTGTGAAAAACATCAGAAAAAAAACACAACGAGACAGTACCCGACATGTTAATAACGATAAACTTTAAGGCAACTGTTTAGCTCAACGTTTTTCCTTTTTTGAGATTATTCTGAGGAGGATGCAATTCCACTCCGAACACTCCATTGGAGAAACGCAATTAAAATTACTTCAGATATTTTGTATATCTAAATAATATGCTTACCTTTGTGGTCGAATTCGGAGTTAAGTATGGGTTAATAAACAAAAAAAATAAGGAGTATGCGTTAGATAAACAACATAATAAAATTTAGCATGAATGACATTGATCAATGCCGTTTGGATGCGTATGTCAATAGGGAATGGGTTAAGTCGGTTCCGATTGATGGAGTGTGCTTTGGTTTTAGCCAATTCTTGAATCATTTTTTTAAGTTTTGCTAAATCTAAAAAGTAAAGACGCTATGCGTAATTGATTAGTAATCAAAAATTAACGCATTTCGTAAAAAATTAATGTTTACATTAATTCCTTAAATGTATACACCGAAAAACAAAGTAGAATAGAATAGAAAAAAATAGAAAAAAAATAAAATAGACCAAAAGGGAGTTGCGCTGTCGCAAACAACAACATTTGGGGGGATTGATAATTTTTAAAATGATAGTAAAAGACATAACCAATTAATAATCAACAACAAACAAATTGTGTCGAAAATTAATGCGAACATTAATTCGCAAAATGCAAACATGATGTTGACACAATGTATACACTGGTACACAAAAAGAGAAGAGAGAAGAGAAAAAAGAAAAAAGAAAAAAATAGACCAAAAGGGAGTTGCGCTGTCGCAAACAACAACATTTGGGGGAGGATTGATAATTTTTAAAAAACAGAATTTACGAACCAATGAATTCCGATCAATTTCAAAAAAGTTGAAGATGCCTTAATAAAAGTTGAAGACCGCTTTCGGAAAAGTTGAAGATCACTTTCGGAAAAGCTGAAGATCACTTTCGGAAAAGCTGAAGACCGTTTTCGGGAAATATAAAAAAGTCCGATTTATTTACACAAACCAATAAAAATATAAATGATGACAC
>JAGWCC010001574.1:0-53936 GCA_022651775.1 Drusus annulatus | reverse complement strand
GGGGTAGTCGAAAGACAGAGGTTCGAAGTTGCCCGTTTATAGTTTGTGTTGGCTACGAAATTCCCTGATTATCAGTTTGTTGTTGGTGGGGTTTCGTGGTTGGATAGAGAGGTTTACGAAGAGATGTTGGTTGGAAGTAGTGTGAAATATGTGTGCGATCAGACCTATCCTTTGCTTGCTTATTCGCAGGCGGCGGTGGTTACTTCGGGCACTGCCACCCTCGAAACAGCACTCGTTGGAACTCCCGAGTTTGTCTGTTATCGAGGAGGGGCAGTCTCGTATGCCATTGCCGCAAAATTGGTGAAGGTGAAGTACATTTCGCTAGTAAATCTGATTTTGGATAGAGAGGTGGTTAAGGAGTTGATACAGACGAATATGACCCAAGAGAATGCTATCGAGGAACTTAGAGCTATCCTGAAGGGTGGACATAAACGAGAGCAGATGTTGGGTGACTACCAGCAGCTGCGTGAGGTGATTGGTGGTAGCGGAGCGTCGGATCGTTTTGGAGCAAGAATGGTCGATATTTTGAGAGATATGATGGGTGGAAATTAATTGATGTATCATCGAGATGAAGATAATTTGTATTGGACGCAACTACGTGAAACACATTGAGGAGTTGGATCATAGCTCTGATATTCCTCAGGTTCCAATTTTTTTCACCAAACCTGACACCGCACTTTTGCGAAACAATGAGGCATTCTATATCCCATCGTTCAGCAAAGATCTGCACTATGAGACAGAGTTGGTTGTGAAGATTAATAGGGTTGTGAAGTCTATCGAGCAGCGTTTTGCCAGTCGGTGCTACGATG
This sequence comes from Drusus annulatus, assembly GCA_022651775.1. Classification (NCBI taxonomy): domain Eukaryota; kingdom Metazoa; phylum Arthropoda; class Insecta; order Trichoptera; family Limnephilidae; genus Drusus; species Drusus annulatus. The sequence goes on along the minus strand of JAGWCC010001574.1, from coordinate 53,127 downwards.
AAGTTGGGCTGGGAATTGATTTTACGGCTCGCGATATTCAGGGTGATTGCATAAAGAATGGCTTGCCGTGGGAAATTTGCAAGGCTTTTGACCACTCGGCAGCAATTTCGCCACGGTTTATACCCATTGCCGAACTTGGTGGTGATAGCCAGAAATTGCAGTTTGAGATGAAACTCAATGGCCAGGTGAGGCAGATTGGTGAGACCCAGAATATGATCTTTACGGTGGATCAGATCATTACCTATGTATCTCAATTTATGACCCTTAAGATTGGAGATCTCATCTTTACTGGTACTCCGGCAGGGGTGGGGGCTGTTCATGGAGGTGACCGATTGGTGGCAAGTTTGGCGGGAGAGACGTTGCTAGATTTTGATATAAAATGATGTTACGGGAGCGGTTGAAGCAGTGTCGATTGATCTTGGCTAGTGGGTCGGCACGTCGGCGAGAGTTGTTGAGCGGTTGTGGATTTGAGTTCGAATTGGCTGTTGATTATCATGTAGATGAGGTCTATCCTCCTGATCTTGAGATAGATTTGGTTGCTGGCTACCTTGCTCGGTTGAAATCATTTGCCTATCCTCGAGAGCTTGAGGCAGATGATATTTTGATCACGGCTGATACGGTGGTAGTGATTGATGGCGAGATTTTGGGAAAGCCGAGTGATCGGGTAGCGGCAGTTGAGATGTTGGGGCGGCTGTCGGGGCGATGCCATCGGGTGGTTACGGGTGTTGTGCTGAGGAGGGTGGATAGAGAGGTCAGTTTCTCGGGCGTTACAGATGTTTGGTTTCGCGTTTTGAGCGGTGAAGAGATTGATTATTATGTAGATACGTTCAGACCCTTTGACAAAGCGGGATCTTATGGGATTCAGGAGTGGATTGGGTATTCGGCAGTTGAGCGGATCGAGGGATCGTTCTACAACGTTATGGGACTTCCTACGCAGATGCTTTATGTTAATTTAGAGAAATTCTTGGACGAAGAGTCGTAAATTTGTAATAATTTGGTTGTCCCGATATTTATTGTTAACTTGCAAAGTCTAAAAAACTCCAAAAAATTATTGTCAAATTTTTTTTATTTTTTTAGCGGTATCTTTTTTACCGACAATGCTCACTTTAGCCCACTAATGCTCAGCTTGCCGCACAAAGAGCTATTCACTAATAACTTCAAAAAAATACGACAATAATTATTCTTCATTATTTAAGTGATGGTATGTTAGTTTTCAGGTCATAATTTACTAATTGTAATGCTATGAAAAAAATAGTATTCATTATTATTCCTGTTTGTTTTTTCTTTACCTCTTGTCACTCCGATTTGACAGGCACCAAAGATTATCACAACAAAATACCTTCGCCAATTCAGAGGTCTGATCTGGCGGGAGAAATTCACACGCCAGAACCGTCTGATGGAGGAGTAGATGAGATTTTAAATTTTCCAGTCAATATCATTGTCTCTTCAAATCACTCCCCGAATAGATTTTTAACCAGCAAAGGTGTGAATAGGGAGATGGTTTTGGAGCCTGAAAATTTTGGCGATGATCAGAAGTTTATGATATGCCGAAGCCTTGGAGGATATCTCATCAGACCTTTCTTGAATTCTTATCATGTTTTGGCTGTTGGTTTTTGGCCTGAACAGCCGAGTAGAACTATTTTATTTGTCACAGATATTTTGCCCACTCCATCTTCAAATAGATGGCTTATAAATAGAGGGGAGGGTTCCAATAGTGCTTTTTACTTCAGAAATGATGCATTGTTCAAGAAGGTTTCAGATTTAGGTCACTACCAGACTCTTTCGGGTGTGGGGCTAGATGGATTGGGTTTTGCTGAATATACAGGTCTTCCCAGACAAGAATTTGAGGTGAGAGCTTGTGATAATTTTGATATTGCTGATCTTAAAGTGATTAATAATCATAATGTTAGTATTCAAGATGAACCAAGTTTTTTCTTCTCCCAAACGTTCGTCAATGATTCCAATGTCTCCCAAATATTTGAAACTCGAGTTGCCCCACGCCCTGAAATTACTTCGGTATTTGTCCGAAATACAAATCTGAATATACCGTTGAAAATTCGTGGAGGTGTTAATTTTGTTTTCGAACAGTCTGGAGTTACTGCAACTGTGCTAGACGACTCTGGTTGGACTTATGGTGCAATGGAGACGGTGGCCGACGATAGGGATTACGATTTTTCGGTGGTCGTTGGAGCAAATACAACGGTGCGTGCAACCATAACTGTCCCTATTTATTCTAGAACAATAGACTATCGTGCAACCCTTGTGGGTGCGAATACAGGTAGATTGATATCTGAAACGGGATCTTGGTCTAATGTATATTTTACTGATATATGTATCGACCTGCAGGAGTATGATGCTTCTGGAACACCCACTGTTCACCGCATCATTAATGGTATTCCTAAGTAATGGATATGGGCAAAGTACGGTAACCAAATTATGCACGTTTTGCGGACCTTATTGAGACCCGTCTGTTTACTAACACATTATCCTTTAAAGTGGTAGAACATTGTGAGACAAAAAACTTTACCAGCCAATGGGTGGGGTCATTTTTAGTTGACTCTGATCTAGATGTTAAAATTGAGAATATTTAAAAGTAGAGCACCAAACTTACTTGATAATGCCCACCCAATGGGTGGGTGTTATCAAATAAGCTTAGTCTAAAAGAGCGTTGTCTCTGTTGCTGGAGGTGTAATTCCCAAATGGGAGTAGGCTAGGGCGGTGGCTTCACGACCTCGGGGGGTGCGTTTCAAGAAGCCCTCCTTGATCAAAAATGGCTCATATACCTCCTCAATGGTGCCACTCTCCTCGCTAACTGCCGTGGCTATTGTGTTCAGACCAACAGGGCCGCCTCCAAATTTATGAATAATGGTATTCAAAATCTTGTTATCCATCTGATCTAAACCTCGAGCATCGATGTTCAATGCAGTGAGTGCCAGGCGAGTAATAGGCAGATCAATGTGCCCATCGCCCCTGACCATTGCAAAGTCACGAACTCTACGCAGGAGTGCATTGGCAATTCGGGGGGTTCCTCGGCTGCGAAGTGCTATCTCGAGTGCAGCCTGATCTTCAATCTCAATGTTTAGAATTGCCGCTGAGCGACGAATAATCCCCGAAAGCACCACCGTGTCATAGTATTCTAGGTGACACTGAATCCCAAAACGTGCTCTCAATGGGCTAGTTAGCAGACCACTACGGGTTGTGGCACCGATAAGCGTAAATGGGTTGAGCTCAATCTGGATAGAGCGTGCACTGGGCCCCTTGTCCAGCACAATATCAATCTTGTAGTCCTCCATTGCCGAGTAGAGATATTCCTCAACAATTGGGCTAAGTCGGTGAATTTCATCAATAAACAGAACATCGCCCCGGTTGAGATTGGTTAGCAACCCCGCCAAATCACCTGGTTTGTCCAACACTGGCCCCGAGGTGATTCGCAGTGCACCGCCCATCTCGTTGCTAATAATATTAGCTAGAGTTGTCTTCCCCAACCCTGGAGGTCCATGCAACAACACATGATCGAGTGACTCCTCTCTCATCAAAGCTGCTCGAATAAAGACAGTTAAGTTGTCAACGATCTTCTCCTGACCGCTAAAATTGTTCAGCTCCTGAGGGCGGATTGACTCCTCATACTCCAATTCGCTCTCAATTCTGCTCTCTACTCTCTGCATCTGTTCTATAAGTTTGGCTACAAAGATACCATTATTTGCCTAATTTTCGCCAATTTTTTCGCCGCCACTGCTCTGGAGAAGTACAAACTCGATAATCGCCTGGGCACACTCCGCTGGTTGCTCAATATGCCCCATGTGTCCCGACTTTTCGAGCCAAACGACCTTGGCTTGAGGTTGATTTTTTGCAATCTCGTTGGCACTCTCAACACTGATATACTCATCTTCACCACCAAAAATTAGGAGTTGACCAACAGTCGAACTTTGCATTGCCAGGTTCATATCTGCCCGTGCTGCCATGCCCCTGAGTAGAGCCACCACACCTTCATCGTCACTCATCATCACCTGCTCTGTCAGATCCTCAATTGCTCCGGCCATTGCCCGTCTGTTTGTGGGTGCAAATCCCGCTTGTGGAGAGAGTTTGGCGATCAGATCCTTCTTGCCTGCCATGACCAACTCAATTTCACGCTCTCTGTGCGTTCGCCGCTGGTCGGTGTCGGGATTGGGCGTTGAATGGAGTAGCACCACCCCTGCTACCGACTCTTTATATCTATCCATCAGTGAAAGAGCAACATAACCACCCATTGAGTGGCCAACCACATAGTATCTATCCACCCCCAGTTCAGCCATTGCCCCCTGAACAGTGTCAGCTAGAAACTCCATTGTATGAATCTCGCCCTTCACCTCCGATATGCCATGACCTGGCAGATCTATAGAGATTACTCTAAATTTAGGTACTAGAAGCGGCATCATAAGTTCCCAAACATCTAACGATTCCAGGTAACCATGCAACAACACAACAGTTGGTGCCCCCTGTCCAGCCACCTTAAACCCGCTATCACTAATCCTCACAGCACAACCCGCTGCCATAATAAATCTCTCCATCAACCCTATTTTATTCATAAGAGGGTAGTTGATTTTTTCAAAAAATCAACTACCCTCGATGTCAAATATATGATATGCCTAGTGGCTATTTTTATCCCCTATCTGGTTCTACTCTTTATCGTCAGACAGATCTTCATCCTCTTCATCGTCATCATCTTCCTCTTCATCGTCCCAGTCATCATCTAACTCATCATAATCTTGTTCCTCGTCTGCCTGCTCTTCTTCATCTCCAAAATAGTCAAGAACCGATTCGCGGCGTTTCAAAAGCTCAAGCTCCTCTTCGTTATCATCAAGATCACTAAATAGTGTTTGACTCTCCTTGCCGTTCTTCTTAATTGGCTCTAATTTAATCACCTTCTTGGCCGAATCTCTCGAATCTAGGCCTGCAGTTTTGCCACGGAACTCCTTGTTTGTCTTCATTGTTTGACTAAAGCAATAGTATTAAAAAAATGATATTTTAATGGTGCAATATTAAGTAAAAAAATGTAATAATTCGCTCGCCCCTTTAGTAAATCGTCTTGCAACACCTCATAAACCCACCACCTATCAATTTAGAGACCAATTGATAGAGCAAATGTAAGAAGAATTTATTACTTTTGGCAATGATTAATCAACTTTCAGATGATAAAAGAGATATTTAACCATAGATCGGTTCGTAAATTCGTTGACAAGCCGATCCCTAGCCAATTACTAGACCAGATACTTATGGCTGGTGTACGTGCCTCCAATACAGGCAACATGCAGTTATATAGCATTATAGCAACCACTCAGCCCGAGCTGAAGCAGGAGCTATCACCACTTCATTTTTCGCAGCCAATGGTTTTGCAGGCCCCATTGGTGTTGACGTTTTGTGCAGATATCAATCGTTTTTCTAGATGGTGTGAGATTAGTGGTGCTGTTCCTGAGTTCGATAACTTCCTTTGGTTTGCTACTAGTGTGATAGATACGGTGTTGGCATCGCAAAATGTGGCACTTGAGGCGGAGTCCAATGGATTGGGGGTTTGCTACTTGGGCACAACAACCTACAATGCTGCTCCAATTGCAAAGGTTCTCAACCTGCCCAAGGGGGTAATTCCGGTCACTACCCTGATTGTGGGTTATCCCGATGGTGAGGCACCTCTCAACACTAGGCTTCCGCTAGAGTCTGTGGTTCATTTGGAGCAGTATATCGATCCTAGTGATGAACAGATAAAACAGTGGTGGAGTGAGTGTGAGTCTTCTGAGTTGACGGCTAATTTACTGAAACAGAACGACTTGCCCAATCTAGCAAGGGTTTTCACTGAGAGGCGATATCGGGGCGAGGATAATAAAATCTTTTCCAGAGCCTATTTTGAGATGGTCAAACAGCAGGGTTTTTTTAATCAATAGTCTTTACAGATGCAGTACTTTGTGAAATGGAGGTTGTTGGTCTTTGTAGGCATAGTGTGGCTCTTGAGTTCATGCAATGTTACACGGAGTGTGCCTGCGGGGAGCTATCTGTTGGTTCAGAACAAAATTGAGGTGGATAGGGCAACACCCAAAGGAGAACGGATTGAGGCTCTTGAGCTAGAAAAATATATACAGCAGAGTCCAAATAAACGTCTTCTGGGGTTGAATATTTTTGTAGGTTTCTACTCGGCTGCTGATCCCCAGAGCGATCGATGGTTTAGCCGCCTGATGAGAAAATGGGGTGATGCACCTGTGTTGATGGATTCGACGATGGTCAAGGGGTCGGTTGGAAATTTGAACACATACATGAAGTCGCGTGGCTACTTCAGCTCAAATGCAACGGTGCAGATCGATAGTGTGGGTAGAAAGGCGGAGGTTACGTATAAAGTATTTCAGGGCGAGCCATATCGTATTGGAGAGATTAGTTTCGATTTTCGGGACCGATTGATTGGTGCTTTTATGGAGCAGGAGTCGGAGAAGTCGCTGCTTAAGTCGGGAAATGTGTTCGATGTGGGGCTCATGGATCGTGAAAGGTCGCGTCTTGTGGCTATGCTGAAGGATCAGGGCTACTACAACTTTTCGGTCAACAATATTAGTTATGTTGCAGACTCAACCGTTGGCAACCACATAGTTGATATTAAGATGGTTGTCAAGCAGTACCTGGCGGGGTACAGCGATGGAGGAGTTGCTAGGTTTGAGAATAATTCAATTTATCGGATAAATAGAATCACCGTTTTCCCAGATTACGATGCTGTGCGGTTGGTTAACGATCCAAACTATCGGTTGCGTTTGGATACTATGGATTTCAATGGGTTGGCTATTGTGTATGACAAGAAACCAAATGTACGTAAGGAGATTCTAAGACGCAACATTGGCCTGTATCCCAATTACTTGTACAGTGCTTCCGATGTACAAACCTCGTATAGTAGTATAATGCGGTTGGGTTTTTTTCGTAGTGCAAGGATTCTGTTCACTGAGCCAGTAGATTCGTTGGCGGTTACAAATATGATCTCATTTATTGGTGATAACACCTCGCCGTTGGAGCAAGATGCTCAGAGTACTACCGAGAGGTTGTTGAATTGCGATATTCTGTGTACACCGGGGTTATTGCAGAGCTATAAGATTGATCTTGAGGGTAGTAGTTCGCCAAACTACTACTCTATCTCAACAAAGGTTGGGTATCAACACCGAAATATTCTGCGGGGGGTTGAGCTGCTTGATGTTAGTGTAAGGTTTAGTAACGATTTCATAAAGATTAGAAAGTTTAACAGCTCATTTGAGATTGGTGCCAGTGTTGGGTTAACATTTCCTCGATTCATCATTCCATTCTATCATCGATTTACTTCAGCCATTAGTCCGCGTACAAAGTTTGAAACAACCATTAGTTCGCAGCGACGAGTGAACTATGATCGTATAATTCTGGGAACTACCTGGGGATATAGTTGGGGCATAGGTAAGTATAATAGTTTCATATTTAGACCATTGGATATTAACGTGGTTAAAGTGGGATTTATCGATGCAGCATTTTTAGCTACCATGAATGATTTGCTTAAGGCCAGTTACGAGAATCAGTTTATTGCAGGTATTTCGGGGGCTTATATTTTCAATAACCAACTTCGTAATGTGAATAGTAATGCTACGGCACTACGGGTGAATTGGGAGTTGATGGGAAACACCCTCTGGTTGGCTTCTAAGTTGTTCTCCAGGCCTGTGGTGGGGAGGGATTATTATCAATCATTTGGAGTCCGATTTGCACAGTATCTACGAGTTGATGCTGCCCTGAGCCACAAGACGGTTATCGGGTCTAAGAGCAGTCTGGTCTATAGATTCTGGGCTGGTGCGGGGATCAATTATGGAAATGCTCTGTCGATCCCAATCGATAGGCTCTTTTTTAGTGGGGGAGGTAATAGTATGAGAGGTTGGGTGGCACGAACCTTGGGACCGGGTGGTGAACCAAAGCCTGCGGCGAATAGCTATCCGGTGCAGGTTGGCAATTTTAAACTTGAGGCTAATGTTGAGAGTCGTTTCCCGGTTTGGGGCTTTATTAATGGTGCAGTGTTTTTAGATGTTGGTAATGTTTGGTACCTCAAGCGAGGTACATATAGTAGTGAGGCAGTGTTTAAGTTTGATAGGTTTTATAAACAGCTGGGGGTCAATACGGGGCTGGGTGTGCGTATGGATTTCACGATGTTTGTGATTCGTCTGGATTGGGGAGTTAAGCTCCATGACCCCAATGAGCCAGAGGGCTCGCGACTGATTCATAGTTTTCGAATGGCCAATACCGCATTTAGTTTTGGGGTGGGGTATCCGTTTTAGGATTTGTTAAGTAATGAAGAGTAATTGTTTGGAATTACTTACTATTGAGAATGATGTAATAAATAAGGCCAAGAATCTGAAGATCTCTGGCCTTATTAATCTCTGATGTGAATTGTTCTACTTTTTTCTCTTAGCCTTGAAATGAGCCTTTGGGTGGGCACACAGTGGACAAATTTCTGGAGGAGTCTCGCCAAAATGGCGATGTCCACACTCCATGCACTCCCACTCTTGATCCTTAGATCCGGTGAAGACTGTCTCTTGCTCCATCTGCTCGGCCCATTTTTGGAAGCGAGCATCATGCAACTTCTCAACAGCAATCACAAGGTGGAATAGGCGGGCAACATGGATAAAGCCTTCGTCTTGAGCAACTTGAGCAAACTCAGGGTATAGTTGATCCCACTCCTCATGCTCGCCCATGGCTGCAGCCTTAAGATTTTCTAGTGTTGTGCCTACTGGACCTGCGGGATAGGTTGCCTCAAAGGTTATATCACCTCCTTCGAGCAGCTTAAAGAATGCCTTTGCATGTTGGTACTCATTGTCTGCAGTTTTCTGGAATTTGTGGGCAATGTTCTCATAGCCCTCATTTCTTGCCTGAGCAGCGTACAACATGTAGCGATTGCGAGCCTGAGACTCTCCTGAGAACGCACGCATAAGGTTCTTCTCTGTTTCGGTTCCTTTTAAACTCTTTTTTGACATGGCTTTTTCTCCTTTAATTTGTTTAGTAAAAATTATAATTGGTATAAAGTTTGTTAATATGGTAAAGATAGCGTAAATTTCGGAAATATTTGTAATGAATATAAAAAAATAACGATTATGAACACATTATTAATTTTAAATTTGATTGCTATGGTACACATAATGCCAGTATTGCCCTACTCAGCCAATGCGCTTGAGCCCCACATGAGTCAAGAGACCGTGGATTTTCACTATGGAAAGCACCTTCAAACATACGTGACAAACCTGAATAACCTGATTAAGGGTACTGAGTTTGAAAATTCTACACTCCAGGAGATCGTTCTCAAGTCTAGTGGACCAATTTTCAACAATGGAGCACAGGTGATGAACCACACAATTTTCTTCAATCAACTATCACCATCTCCAAAGAGCATGCCAGCTGGGGCCCTAGCTGCAGCCATTGATCGTGATTTTGGCTCATTTGATGCCTTTAAGGAGCTCTTTACAAAGGCCTCTTTGGGTCAGTTTGGATCGGGTTGGGCTTGGTTGTCAAAGGATAAAGATGGAAAATTGAAGATTGAAGCCGATAGCAACGCAGGTAATCCATTGACCCGCGGAATGGTTCCTTTGATGGGGCTCGATGTTTGGGAGCACTCATATTATATTGACTACCGAAATCGTCGTGCTGAGTATATTGAGCATTTTTGGAAGATTTTGGATTGGGCTTATGTTGAAAAACAGTTCTAAGTAATGAAGAGTAATTATTGTCGTATTTTTTTGAGGTTTTTAGCGAATAGCTTTTTTGACGACAAGCGGAACTTTAGCGGGCTAAAGTGAGCATTGTCGGTAAAAAAGATGCCGCTAACAAACCCAAAAAAAGCGACAATAATTGTTTGGAGTTACTTAAGTAGTAAAAAACATTTAACGATATTTTTTACAAGTAGAGAGAAACAGACTCTTTGATACATTCTTGTCTGCTCTTTTGGGCATATTTTACACCTTTAAACCTCGATTTAGCCCGCTAAATCTTCGGCTCAAAGGCGAAAAATCTATCCCAAAATAGCTATCCAATAATGTATCAATATAAAATTTAAACAGTTACTTAAATTCGACATTTTTCAGCCATTTTTTTGGAGGAGTTTCGCCATAGGGCGAAACTCCTTTTTTTGAAACTACTTGGCATAGAATTTGTACTCTGTTGCAGCGACTGAGAGTTTACTTTCTTAAACCCTCAAGTTTGTTAGGTTTTTCGCGAAGATTATAAATATATGTATATCTTTGCAACATCAAATTTATTAAAATTTAGTTTTAACACTAAAAATTTATTAATTAAATTTAAAATTGGTATGAAAAAAATTATTATTATCGCAGCAGCTATGCTTATGACAGCAACTGCTTTTGCTCAGACAGGAAAAGGTGGAATGTATGTTAGCGGTCAACTTCCAGTGGGTGGAGGAACTACTACTGGTCTTGGTTTTACTACCTCTGATGGTAACTCTATGGTTGGTGTTGGTCTGAACGCTGGATACTTTGTAATCGACAACTTGGCTGTTAACGTTGGATTGGGATTCAGCACCTCTAAGGCAAAAGACATGAAGAGCGTTAATTCTACAATTTTGGGAATTGGTGCTAAGTACTACTTCATGGGTAATATTCCTGTGGGAGTTATCTACCAATTTAACTCTTCTAAGAATAATAATGTAGAAGGAAGCAAGGCCATGAACCAAAGCGATTTAATCATTGAAGGTGGTTATGCTCTTTCTGTTGCTAAGAATTTCACTATTGAGCCAATGCTTTACTACTCAATTGCTGCTGGTGACAATGCTCCTGCTGGATCACCGGACAGAAAAGGTACTTTCGGAATGAAGGTTGGTTTCGCTTTCCATTTCTAGACCCAATTTATCTAGATTCGTAACCGTTTCTAGATCAGTACTAGATAGTAAATAAGTAGCGGGTGGTTGCAATTGCAACCACCCGCTATCTGTATATAGATATTCAATAGCTCTACAACAATCCCCGACCAACCTTGTCTAGTCGTCCCTCGATCTTTAGTGCCTCTACAATCTTATCCAGCACGCCATTTATAAATTGGCTACTACTGGGGGTGCTGTAATATTTTGAGATCTCAATATACTCATCCATGGTCACCTTTACGGGTATAGAGTCAAAGTTGAGAAGCTCGGCCATTGCCAAGGTCATAATAATGTTGTCCATGAAGGCGATACGCTCAACGTCCCAGTTTTGGGTAAATTTAGAGACATATCCAAGGTAGTCGTTGTAGTTAACCAATGTTTTGCGAAACAGCTCCTTCACAAACTCAAGATCGTCATCACTCTTAAACTTATCCAGCAACGGCACACTAGCCTGCCCAGCCTTGCAGTTGCTAAGTGTTCTAATCACCATTATCAATGCAAAATCGACATCGTCGGCCCAAAAAATAGACTGCTCCTCCACAACATCTTCAACCTGAGTGTTGTTGTCGACAGTGTTCAGATAGAAATTCTCCACCAGCTTCAGATCCTCTTTATACGTCCGTTCGCTGCTCTGCATATAAGTTTTGTAGTAGTCGCTCTGGATCATCTCCATGTAGAGTGACTTCACCAACTCGGGGTGGTTTACCCAGCCAAGAGAGTAGCGACTCAGGTAGCTGTTTAGCCCTTCGCTATTAGAGAGTTGGTTGATTAGTAGATTGTTAATGAATTTTGTGTTTGGATTTAAATCCTCCGCTGACGGTAGCCGCTTTGTACGGCCAAGCTCAATTCGAGTCTCGGCATACACTGCCACATCCACAACCAGACCGAGCATTTGGTGATAGAGTTGATAGGTTTTATCGATGCTGTTTACCAGATTTTTCTCTGAGACTATGAGCGATCCCGACCCCGACTTGAAGTGCGAATAGAGTGACTTCAATGCTTTAATTCTTAATAACCTTCGACTCAGCATAATTTTTCAGAACTTTTTTTCCGCTGCAAATGTACGTTTTTTTTTTGAATGAAAAAATTTTTACTTCAGTTTCCCCTCCCACCATTATAATTTTGGGTATCCAAAAATACCTTATTTCCCTTTGAAATGTATATCTTTGTCCCAAATTTTGAGTAGTTATGACGTATGACGTAGTAGTAATCGGTGCTGGGGCCGCAGGAATGGTAGCCGCAGGTGTGGCAGCGGGTCGGGGCAAGAGTGTTTTGCTGATGGAGAAGATGGAGAAGGCGGGGAGGAAGATCAGAATCACTGGCAAAGGACGATGCAACCTGACAAACATGCGTCCCAGAGAGGAATTTCTGGAGAAGGTGCGGGTCAATGCACCATTTTTCGAGCCGTCGTTTGATGATTTTGACAATCGGGCAACAGTCAAGTTTTTTAAGAAAATTGGCGTTGAGCTCGATGTTGAGCGTGGAGATCGGGTCTACCCCTTGAGTGGCAGGGCATGGGATATTGCCGATGGATTGGTTGATTGGTGCAAGGAGCAGGGGGTTGAGATTATATACAATAGCAAGGTTTTGGAGATTATCTCGCTGCCAACTCAGATATGTGGAGTGAAATATGTTACAAAAAATGGCTACCCACGCAACATTGAGTGCCCCAATGTCATCATTGCTACTGGAGGAGTGTCATACTCGGGTACTGGTTCAACGGGAGATGGGTATAATTTTGCTTATGGATTGGGACACCAGATTGAGGAGATTCGCCCCTCGTTGGTGCCACTTGAGAGCTCTTTTGCTGGTGTGAAGGCAATGGAGGGTCTTCAACTTAAGAATGTTGGGTTGAAACTGGTGGTCGATGGAGCTGTTGTGGCTGAGGAGTTTGGTGAGATGGAGTTCACGGACAAGGGTCTTGGAGGGGCTGTGATTTTGAGGATTAGCCGTAAGGCGGTTGATGCACTGATCGCTGAGAGTACGGTGGGGATTGTTCTGGATCTGAAACCGGCTCTTACAAAGGAAATTTTGGTTGAGAGGATCAAACGAGAGCTTGAGGGCTTGGAGCCCAGTGAGGGTATGGAGCAGTTGATGCGCAAATTGATGCCGCGGCAGCTGGTCTCTCCGATTGCCAAATTGATTGGTGTGCCATTTAATGCCACGGTGAGTATCTTTGATCAGGCCAAATCGGCGGAATTGATAGATATTCTGAAGGCCTTTAAGTTGCCGGTGAATGACTATCGCCCATTTTCGGAGGCGGTGGTAACGGCTGGAGGGGTTGATGTTTCGCAGATTGATCCCCACACCTTGGAGTCAAAGTTGATCAAGGGGCTCTATTTTGCTGGAGAGGTGATGGATCTCGATGCCGACACAGGGGGGTATAATCTTCAGATTGCATTCTCTACCGGACATTTGGCAGGAAAATTGTTGGGTGATACTCAAAGCTAGTACAGCATGCAACAGAGGGGACAAAATATAAAGCGACACTGGCGGCGTTTTGTTATGTTGGCTGATTCGAAGCTCTACTTCAGACACTTCCGGGGTCATGGTGTTCACTCCCCTTTTGCTTATGGGTTGGTGAGAGAGGTTTTGATGCGGCACAAGATTTGTGGTGAGCAGAGAGATTTATATCAAGAGTTGAGGGGGTGTGGTGTTGGACGAAGGTGTGCTGTGCAGTTGCAAAACTTGAAGAGTGCTAGGGCTGAATATGATTTCCGTCTGGTAAAGCCGTGCGAAGCAGTCTGTATTGAGTCTGGGGCAAGTTATGGACCCAGGACAATATTATGTATCCTCTCACCGCGTCAGAGTCAGCACCGAATGGGGCGATGTCGTAAGTTGATAGGCTTGCATGAGGGTATGAGTATAGATAACCGAGGGTATATTTTATTTATTTTTGATAGTAGACTAACCAAACAACACTTAAGACTATGAAGGTATATACTAGAACAGGTGACCGAGGCACCACTTCACTGGTGGGTGGGGCACGCATTGGCAAGGACGATCTGTTGGTTGAGGCCTATGGAACGGTAGATGAGTTGATGTCACAAATTGGGGTGTTGCATGACACAATGGTGGCCGACTACCCCGAAGATAGTCTCAAAGAGCAGAAGCAGTTGTTGGTTGGAGAGTTGGTGCAGATTCTCGACACGTTGATGAATCTGGCCTCTGAGTTGGCTACAAAGCGGGGTTGCCGAGAGATGGCTAAGATTGAAAAGGGGTACTTGAGAGGCGAGAGGGTTTCAATTTTCACCAAACATATTGCTGGTCTTGAGTTGTCGATAGACCGAATGTTCGAGCGGTTGCCACCCATCACCACATTTACGCTGCCTTGTGGAGATCGGTTTGTGTCTAGATCTCATCTGTGTCGAACGGTGTGTCGTCGAGCTGAGCGTTCGGTGATCCGAGCCAGTCGAAAAAATCATATTGATAGCCATGTTGTAGCCTATTTGAATAGACTCTCTGACTACCTCTATGTTTTGGGGCGTACGTTCACCAGTCAGCTCAAAGTTAAGGAGACTTGTTGGATAGCTGAGAAATAGCAGTTTGATATTATTTATAACTAGGATTTAACCTATTTTCAACCAAAAATTATAGAAATATGTACTGGACATTAGAGTTAGCATCGAAATTGGAAGATGCACCATGGCCCGCATCGAAAGATGAATTGATCGATTTTGCTGTACGTTCGGGTTCACCTCTTGAGGTGATCGAGAATTTGACCGAAATCGAGGACGAGGGCGAAATTTATGAAAGTATTGAGGATATCTGGCCAGATTATCCAAGTAAAGATGATTTCTTCTTCAACGAGGAGGAATATTGATTTCCAAAAAGCACGTAAAGTACACTAAACTACACAATTACACACTTTACTTCAAGTTTTAATAGAGGTGCTAAAATGCAAAAATAGCAGAAGAATGTAGGTATTCTTTTGCTATTTTTTTGCTACTAATTTCGTTTTCGCCCTCGTTTTTCGCCCTCATTTCGCCCTCGGTTTTACATAGTAACTGGGTGGCTTAATTGTTGTGCTTTGCTTAATATTTTGCTACTTATTATTTCCCCCTTTAGTTTTTAATCCTTTTTCATCCTCAATTCCAACATAGTAATTATAGTTGGTTTTACTTAGGACATCTTCATAGATTGTAGATTTTAAAAACTTCGCATATACCTTTTCGGTAGTCGTAATTGAGCTGTGAGCTAATAACTGACTCACCATATGTACTGTGACTCCATCATTTAAGGCTTTTACCGCGTATGTATGCCTTGCAACATGTATCGATAGATTAAAGGATATTTTCGTAGGTAGCTTTCTTCCGAGTTCATTCAGAGATGTTTGCAGGGATCTGTTTTTTGACTTTCGTTGATTATCAAGTTCAGCAACATCATCTATATTAAAATCAGCTGGCAATAGATCGAACACAAATCTTTCATTATATTTTTTCTTTTTCCAACGCTGAATAATCTCAAATGAAGCATCGGTTAGAGGTAGATTATGGCTAATTTTACCTTTATATAGATTTTTACTTATTTCCTTATTTTTCATGTCAATATGACTCCATTCGAGAGTTAACAGATCTGAAAATCGTAGACCACAAGCATAAAAGCTAAAGAAGAAGATATCCAAGAACTCTCTTGTACGATCGTATTTGACTTCATTGTAAAGTATGGCTAATTCTTTCATCTGATCATCAGATAGGTAATTGATATCTTCATCTTCTACTTCAGCTATATACCTTCTGTCTTTAAGATCGAAGTAACCTTCACATATAGATGTAGCCGTACGATAGTCGATTAAATTATTTTTAGCTGCATATTGAACTGCCTTGAACAGAGGCTTTAGCTTTTTATTGATGCTTTGCTTCTTATTACCGATATTTATACAATATGCTTTATATTTATCGAAATCCTCTACTTTTATTTTACTCATCGGCAAAACTCCCTCTCCGGTTTGCTTCGATAAATATGAACGAAACATCTCAATATTGTAGTTATCGTTGTTGTAAGTTGAATACGCTAATTTTTCCAAATTGTAACAGGATTGATTGAAATCCAGTGCATACTGAACAAAATCCTGCGAGCTTTCTACTTTAATCTTCTCTTCTTCAGATATAAAACCCCCTTTTAGAACTTTTCGTATAACATCTATCGTGATAATTGGTTCTCCACAAGTTTGAATGAGTTTATCCTTTTCTAATCTTATCTTGGTTAATGCTTCATTCAAACGCATATGTTGGGGATGCTTTGTCTTTATTAATTGTCGTCGATTATCCCATTCATCTGGTTTTAGCGAGATGCCAACACTGGTTGTAGCAAGGTCGGTTCCTATGCTGTACAATAAATAAAGCATTCGTTCACCTTTCGAATTGGGTTTGTTTTTGAATATTAAACTTCCAGTTGGGAAATTTGATTTTATACGGCTCATTTCGAATCAAGTTTTTAATGGATCAATGTGGTTATCTTCAATATATTTCACCACATCTTCCCGTGAATAAATGTACTTTCCATCATGTTTGATGTAACCTATTCTACCTTTGTTTCTAAGTTTATGAAGGGTTCTAACATCGATCTCCAGAAGGTCAGCAAGAGATTGTGAGTTATAAAAGAGTTTCAGCGAGTTTTGACTTTTATTGTTATCTGTTGCATTCTCACGAAATTCGCTTTGAGATATACTTTTGCTTAGCATATCAAAAAAAGAGAGTAGAAGTTTCTCAATAGAATTGACAAACTCATTTACTGTTTTAACATCTTGGTCATTCATAGCAAGGCATTTTTGGTTAATTTTTATTTATCTGGTAGTAACCCAAAGCAGTTATTTTTTTGACTGCTTGGAATCATTCTCTACCATCTTTCCTTTTTTCTTAAGGAAATCCTGAACCTCGGATGCTTTGTAGTAGGTCTTCCGGTCTATTTTGTAGTATGGGATGAGCTTCTTTTGACGGTACTCGGCGATAGATCTCTTTGTGACCTTCAGAAGTAGACATAAGTCCTGAGAATCGAGAAGTGTGTCGCCATCAAGGGGTGTACGACGTGTTTCTTCGCGTCGATCTTGGCTTCAATTCTCTCAAGAGTTTCGATGATCTTCTCGAACATCTCACTCAGTCTAATCATGTCGATAATACTCATACCAGTTACTACTTTTAACGGATTCTTAACCACAACTATTAAAATTGTCCGAGGTCATATTTCCTTGTTGTTTCTGGTACAAATATCTCGGCTAACTAACATAATAAGACCGAGTTGAGGTGAACTATTTTTGAATTTTATCTGAACATTGTCATTTACATGGATTTATGGGTGTAATTATTTTGAAACCTATTTTAAGTGACTCGGTACATAATAAAAAAACCTTTTCAGATATCTGAAAAGGCGTTTTTAGAGTAGATTATGGGTTGTTTTGTGCTGGTTTTGTACTGGTTTAATCCATGTTATACTCGGTATATTTACGGAAAAAACCTAGGTGGTTAGTCGTATAGCGGTGATTTTGCGATTTCCGTAACTCGGTATGTTACCTGAAACACTCCGTTTTTATAATTTACGTGGTTTATTGTCTTCCATCTATCCAAATTGAACTTATCAGGAAACAGTTTAGCACCGCTGCCGATACTTACAGGAACTCTTGTCAGAATGATCTCATCAACGAGATTATTCTGAAGCAAAGCATGAATTAACTTATTATCCCCGGCTAGCCAAATGTCCCCTCCTTTATTGCGTTTCAACTCATTTAGGTATGAGATTGTATAATGGTAGTCATTAGGCTCTGAAACGACGTATTTAATGTCGTAGTTGCCGAATATTTTGAAGTCTTGGTTGCTGCTGATCATAATGACGGGTTTTGTCATACATGAAAAGCAGAGGTCGTAACCGAGTAGAATTTGGTAGTGGTTTATATTCATAACAATAGTGTCGATACTATCGAGAAATGAATGAATTCCGTAATCTGTTTTGTCCGGATTGTTTAATTCGAGTATCCAGTCTATATCTCCGTCGATGCGAGATATAAATCCGTCTTTTGACACCACCGAATAAATTTTGATCTTTCTCATGGTCTAAAGTGTGATTAAACTCTCCCATATCTACACAAAAAAGCGTGGAGATTGCTCGACTGATCAGGAGGTTCTGGCACACCTACGTAACAAATCAAAACAATTCCACGCTAAAAAAATGATTTTAAGCGTATGCATTGCTTTTGGTTTTCTGTTACGTTTTTAAAAATCGCCAGATTCCCTGAACGAAAATCCTAAGCCACTATGGGAGTAGATCTATATCATCTAAATTATTAATTTTAATTGTTTACAGAACTATCTATTAATGCTTAATTTTCGCGAGATATGTTTGTTCTCTGTTTCGTTTATCCTTCTCAAGAGAGCCTCTTTCATCGCGTCAATATACTCAGTCGGGTTGGCTTTCAACTTCATTTCATTGAACGCCCGAGTTATGTTACCCAACTTTATGTCAAAAGCATTTTCAAAGTGGGCCGCAAGCCTCGATAGTGGGATGTTTCCGTTTTCTATGCTATTCATCTCATCAAAACAGTATAGAACCGAGATAAGGGCATTTTTTTTATCTGTCCATCTCGGTGTACAATCAGGCATGGCATTAGAGTGATCCAACAAGTAATGTTGTTTGCTTACCATATTCAGCTCTTCATTTAGGTAAAACTGCAACATATCGTTAGCAAGTATTTTGGCGACCATAAAATCTCCATTGGTTGAGAATATAGGATCACGTTCAAAATAGAAGCTACCAAGATTTCGGGAATTGCATCCATTAAACTCTCTTAGAAAGTATTCTCTGTCGAGATTTGTTTCGTCATGAAGAAGATATGTGTAGAAATCGAGATGATTAAAATTGTATTGTTGAATTTGATCCAATTCATAATTTATATACCTTGTCATCTCTTCTGTTGTCCCCTTCGGACGCTTCTCGATGTCGCACACTTTACGACAATATAGAAGATTGCTGAATATATTAGGTTTTATCTTTTTGAAGAAGAGTATCTCTTCGTCTTCGTTTTTGAAAGAATAATTTGAAATAAATTCTTTCAACTGGCCGAACACATCCTCAAGCATCCTTGAAATTGTTAGAGTTTGCTTGAGTTTGTTCTTCTCCCCGGACTCGATTATGCGAATCTGTTGATCGACCTTTAGCTTTAAAGTATTCGTATAGTCTATCATTTTCCTCGTTTTTTAGCCGTGCCAGCGACCGGGTAAGTTAATTTGACCTCATCTATGTGAGATCGTGAGCATTAAACTGAAATGGCCCGCCCGAATAACGTGTAGTTAATCGAGAGGGCAAGACGTGTCTAATGGCATGATGGTAAAAAAAGTCATATAATTACATCTTTAGTTACTCAATGAGCAATATTTATAGTTATCTTATTAGTGCGAAAATCATCAGTCTGTAAGCACTTTTTTAGATAATCGGACAGGTCTGGACCACCTTGGGGAAGGGGATTGTCGGAGAAACCGACATTTGGGATTGCGATCCAAACCATGTCCGATGTGGGGTTATGCTTTCTATGAGAGCGAAATTACTCTGTTAGACTCTTTTGAATTGATAGAACTGTTGTACTCTTTAGCGATATGGGTGGTTATTTTTAGCACCTTAGATATTGTCTTGAAATCTAATTTAGGGTGTCGTTCCAATAGGTAACATTTATGGTTTCGAGATCCCCATTTAATTGGCTTTTCAGAAACATGAGTCGTTTTATTAAATTTAGACTTCGTACATTCAACAAAGCACTTGATTCGTCGATTCAGCGATTCGAGCCTCGAATAATATAGAAATTCGTTTACAAACCCAAATCTGCGATTTCGAGCAATTACTCTATTCGAGGTTCTTATGTTGTGTTCGCGAAGCAGAATCTTAATTTGGTCGTCAGTCAGATTAGGTAGCAGCTCATGGAGTAAGCTCTGCTTCAGAGTATTGCGCAGTCGGTACTGCTGCACGAACTCCGCACGCTGTTGCTCATCGTCTGGGTAGATGTACTTTGATATTTGGTCAATGCTGCTCATGGACTGCAATTTAAACGTTTGACTTATGCGTGTTTTGTCATAGACTGTTTTTAGCTTTGCTATACTATTTTCCTGCTCTCCACGTCATCGAGTTTACGTTCGATAATTGTTTTTTGAGCTTCGACGATGCCTGCAAAGGGGCGAGTGCCAACGCCTGAGAGCTCTTGCATGACTCGCTGCTTGAATGCCCAGCAGGTTTTTTGGGGTAGGTCTAAGCGACGGCTTAGCTCTGCACTTGAGATGCCTTTGGGGTTGGTGATCACGTTATAGATGATGTAGAAAGCTTTGAGGAGCGGGAATTTGTTGCGATGAAAGAGCGTGCCGCTCGTAGGTGAGACAAGGCGGCGGCAGACGGTGCATTGGCGGTCAAACTCCTTGACACCTCGGCAAGAATGGGTGTGCCCACACTTTGGGCATACAAAGCCATTGCCCCACCGAGCGTGGGCGAGGTGCTCCAAGCATGCCCGATCGTCTGGGAAACGCCTTGCGAACTCGAAAATGCTAACAACTTTATACTTTTGTTCCATCGATGTTAATTCTTGTAAACAGTTAGTTATGAATTTAAAAAGAAAGGCAGGTGGGATTTTGGGTTGGATTTTTGAGAAAGTGTTTCTTAGAGCATATCCGCACCTGCCTTGTTTTTTAGTACCCTGCGGGCGGTTCAGTGCCCGCAAGGTTTTGGTTATGCAATGTTGTATTGCAGTTAGATTACTCTTGGATACAGCGGACTGGGTATGCGTACGCAACTGTAGATCCCTTAGCCTGACTTGGTTGCACGCCGGTACTGTAAAATCGAAGAGCGACTGTAGATGATGTATAACTGTATCCAATTGAGCCAACGTCAAAAAATAATCCACTTGTTGAATTACGGTGTCCTTGCGTAGGATACCATGCTTTTACTCCGTCTTTATCGTAAAGACGACCCGCGGTGCCAGCTTGTCCTGAGACTTGTAGATTCCATTCGAATACTCCAACACCACCAGTAGTAGTGTTAGGCAGAACTGAAGTTGGTGAGTTGTTATCTGCAAATCCGCCCCAAGGGTTGTAGACTGCATCGGTTGTGCCAGATGGAACTCTCCAACCTGCGGGACATGGATCGAAGACAGTTTTTGAAGAGCGAAGCCATAGAGCATCGTCTTGTTTTGTCCAACGACTTGCAGAATAGTAAAAATTCATAGGGTTCTTAGTTGCTTCAGCAAGTCGATTCTCAATCGCAGCATTTGAAATTTTCGGGAAACCATCTACATCGTTGCCTATGCCAGAGATTCTAACACCATCAGCACCATAGATTAGCTGTGCAGCTGTGGCCATAGTTGTGGTGCCATTTGCAGACGGAGTAAACGGATCTTTACGTCCCCATTGATACATCATTCCGTAGGTCTTAACAGCTTCAGTCATAGTTTGTGGCTGAGAGTTGATTGTACCGCCTGTGTGAGTTGCACCGAAGTTGCGGTCCATGATGTATTTGCCGTCGTTGAAACCAGCGGAAGTGAAGCTCTGACCATAGTACTGGTGACGCTCGCCACCTGTCACTGCTTGAAGAGCACCTGCTCCAGAGACCACTGTGTTAGGATTGTAATCAGTGAACCACAAGTGCCAGCTCCAGTAAATATCCTTGGTAGTCTTGTGCTGAAGAGCGATAACTGCATTGTTACCAGCAGGAATGCTAGCAGGGAATGTCAGCGTTGCGAAATAATCTTTAGCTCCACCTGTGAGAGTAACTCCATTGTTGCCAGTAGTTTTCACACCTGTGATATTCAAATCGGCACCACCCCAAGTTCTCCAAAGAGTTACGATCTCCCAGTCGTTGGAAGCTGCAAGATCCTCAAAACTTCTTAGTAAATTATTATCTGCTTTTGAAGTGCTGATATAGTTCCAACCAATTTTCGCTTGAGTCAATGGCAAGAAGAAAGTATTATCGGCAACGTTACCATTGATGATGTAGCTGTTTGCGTTCGCTTGAGCAGGAACAGGGAATCCTGTTACGATTGTTGGGTCAAAAAGAGGAGTGACAGTGATACGAGTATCAGCATCTGCATTCGCACCATACAAATAAGTAGTGACGTTGTACTGTGCGTTGCCCAAGATGTTCATGTCGCCAAGTGCGTTACCGCCCAAGTAAATTTTGTAGGCCGCATTCTTCATAACACCCTCGGTTGTAGTGAAAGTAAGGTCAACCAAGATATAGGTGAGACCTGGCGCGTTGCTGATTGTCTCTGGTTTTTTTGAGCATGTTGCTTGTGATCGCAGAGAATGATCCACGAGCATTCTCAGGCATATATCCGATGAAGTTTAATGATTTGTTACCAGTTGTTTGGTTCATTGTCATGTCCAGAGTTCCGAAGTCAGCAACGGCAGGGTATGGAGTCTGAGCTGATGCCCAAACACCGTTTGCTCCGTCCACAGGAAGTGCAGGGCGGTTGGCGTTGAAGAGTGTGATCTCAGTTGGAACGTCGCAAAGCTCGATTTTGTTCACCACAATGCCTGATGGAGTTTTGCCGTTAACTTTAAAGTTGTCGGTGTTGAGCGTGAAGTTGATCTTTGCCAACGAGCGACTCAATGAAGCGTTGATCTGGTTGGTGACACCCTCAGTGATTCCATCGAAGTAGAACCCTGTCATTGGGGTGTACTCCAGACCCGAAAGGGCTGTCGCGGTGGTGAGCTTGATGGTGTGAGCCTGAAGTGCTGTATAAGTTGACTCAGGAGCCAACGTTGGCAAGGCACCTTTGACAGCTTTGTAGTTGCCCAAGAATACGAGCATATTTTCCTGTCCGTTTGCGTCCAAAACCGATACCAAAATCATTAATGATAATTTTTTCATCTTTTTCTATTTAATTGTTTGTTGTTGTTTAGTTGTTTATTTCCTCTTTACCCATTTCAGTTGCCCATGATACGCCTTGCCAGCCACCAACGCTGAGGATTTGGTTCGAGCTTGTACCGTCGCCACCCATACCTGTTGTCCATTTAACGCTGCTCCATGTGCCTATTAGAATAATAGTTTCGGTACTTGTGCCGTCACCGCCCATACCTCGAACCCATGTCGTTTTGTTCCAGTCGACTGATGCTAAGGTAGAGGTTGATAGGTGCCGTTTAGGGCATCATCGGGACGAAGGAGTTCGAGGGTGAATTTGTAGCTCTTTGCAGGGTCGAACGCAGGAACTTCGACGTTTGTAGCTACGAAATCAGAGTTTCCACCATTTACCAACAGTGCAAAGTGCATGTCGATCAGGTTGTGATCTCGCTGTGCAACTGCAAGTGGAAATGGAAGGATAACGCCCTTGTCGCCAACCACGAATTCGGGAGATGTGCCAGCAGTTACCGCTGGAATGATCTCGAATTTTGAGGTGTAAGAGGTGGAAGTTACCAACTTTTGAACGGTTGCCGCAGGGTCAAGGGTCAAAGAGCCCCAAAGAGGCAATTTGCTCCATGTCACTTTGGAGACTCCAAAAGAGGTGATGAAGCCATCGGCAAATCCGCCATCTTCATAGACAAGGTTTGGAGCAGCCGTGAACTGTACCTGAGAGCCCATGTGCGGCAGGTCGCCAAAGGCTACCGTTACGCTAGTGTCGGTTTTAGCAACTGCCTTGCCCAGCACTTTGCCCACCAAAAGGTCGGTGCCGTGTGCAACGGACATTTTGCCGTCTACAAGCTCTGTCTTAGGGTTTGCAAATGCGTAGAAATCGTAGGTGAAACCCGAAAGTACGGTTAGCTTCTCGCCAGCAGTTGCGGCGTCCAAATTAGCTCCGTTGGTTTTCGCCTTGAACGTGCGGTAGGGTGTGCCTGTCACGGCGGCAGGTGTGCCTGCGGCAGTGCGTTTGAAGACCAGCACCGTCACGGGAACGTCAGGGGCGAAGTTATTTGCCCTTGTCACGGACAAATTCTGCTCCCCCGCCGAGAGGTTTATCAGAACTTCGTCCCCTGTCACCACCGGTGGCAGATCCTCGCTCTGACTGCACGCAGTGATACCCAAGAGTATGCCACAGAGTGCAATAATTAATTTGTGTTTTCTCATTCTTCTTTTTATTTGTTTTTAAGTTATTGAGTAGTGGCTATTTGATTACCGTTGCGGTGCCGATATCCTCAAATCCACCGTCACCGAGGGTAACTGCGGGAGGTATCACCACGTCCGAAACGTTGGTATTGCCACCGTCTGCCCACGCCCCCTCACCAACGGTGATCGAGGTTTCAATGCGGTGATCGCCAATGATTACTTCGCCACCGTCGCCCCACTCGCCCTCACCAATGGTGATAAGGATCTCGACAGGGGTGATTTCTACCTTCGCAACCATTCCATGCCCTGCGGCAAGGGTGGTGAAGATGAAACCGTCGTTGGTGCTGTAAGACTCACCGTTGATGACAAAGGTCATGCGGGTGATCGTCGAAAGCGGTAACAACAATACAGGGTGTGAAGCGGTACCAGAAGCTGATAGAACGGTATAGTTCAGAGCATCTTGAGTAAAAGTGGTCGCCCCACCTGCCACACTCGTAACCGTTCCCGTTGCGATATCGAACGTGAACTTCTGTGAGGTAGAGGTCTCGATTATGATCTGCTCAAGTGTCAACGCTGATGTCACCACGGCATCTTTAAAGATGTCGAATTTCACCAAACTCATCGCATGGCTCAGAACGAGTGGAACAGCCCTAGCCCGAGGAGTAATCTCAGTAGCTTTGCCATATAGCCAGTCAATTTGTTTGCTTTCGCTGTCCAGATCGGTAAAGAGGTCTTGCTCAATCACCGGCATATCGGCAACCATCGCAACGCCTGCCGTGTATGGATAGTAGGCATAGAAGTCGTGCTTGCTGCCAACGGTGTAGAGGTAGTTATCAGCACCGTTTTTTGAAATCCATCGGCAACCCTGCTCGCACTACCGTTGCTAAGCCGTTGTTGATCAGCATGGTAGTCCATGAGGGGGCGTTAGGGTCTGCAAGTGCGAAAATCCCCACCTTTGCACCGTTGGCAAGGGCTGTGCCCTCGACTATGGCTCGGGTAGAGGTCTCGACACCGAGCAGCGATGCTCCTAAGCGAATCTCTAAGTTAGAATTCGCTGGTTCTCTCCCATTTTTAGTGCAGCCTGCGAACACTAGTAAAAGCAGGCTACACAAAAATAGCGAGATTGTGTTTTTCAATCTCATGCTCGGGGTTAGTTTATAGCAACATCAGTTGTATTACCTTCAACCCAAGGAGATACCGTTGGAACATCAAGAATGATACCTACCGTTGCATTAAGTTTAATAGTTACAACGTGAGATTTACCAACAGCAAAACCATCAACAGGAGCGGGAATACTTCCAGAAACGCCATTGGGATACTTAGAAGTGATAACTTTGACAGCGATAGAATTTGCAGTAGCTACGGTCATCAATACAGGCTCAGGACCAGCAAGAGGTTGAGCTGTCATCGTGAGTGTAAGTGGTGTGTTCACGGTGGTGAAATCCATAAAATTAGTACCTGAAGTTAACAAACCTGTTTTTACATCTATATTGATCGTAGATGGCTGTCCCATAAGAGATACAGATGTAACTGTACCCCAACGGTCAATGGCAGGTTGGCTTTCTGCTTCGACCTTAAACTGAAGTTGAGTCAACATGTGATTGAATGTCAATTTACGGTTTACCATGTCGGTGTTAGTTGTAAATGAGCCAGTTGCTGCATACATAACGTCTTTTGTGCCATCAATAGCAATAGTTCCAGTAGCTTTGTCCGCTGTAAGTGCCGCAACTGGTGCCAATGCATAAAATTTGTGTGGTGTCGCAATTGCTGGGTACTCTACTCCAGTGCCGATTGTAGCACCATTTGTAATTGTTGCAACTTCTTCGACAAAAAGTGCTCCGTTGTCTCCAACAAGTGTTGCTGAGAAGCTGTAATTAGTAGATCCAACAACGGCTTTTGTTGCCGTTACGGCCGACTCAAGTTGAATTTTGTTGCTGACAGGGGTGTTAGCTTCTTTTGTACAAGAAGCGAGTGTTACGGCTGCAATTGCAACCAAAAGGATTGATTTTTTCATGTTTGTTTTTTTAATTGTTTTGTTTGTGTTATACTAGTGTTCGTTTTTTCTAATGCATGGAGATGTTAACGCCATCGCCCACGACCCAAGGCTGAACCTCTTGATCAATCTTTATATTGAGAGCCTTAATGCCCTCTTCGTCGAGCGTCAGTGTGAAGAGCATCGATATTCCTGCTGCGATCTGGGGGTTGTATGCCTGCTCGAATATCTTTTGGGTGCCGTCGTTGCCGTTTAGGATTAGCTTGAGAGTGAGATTGGCGGTGTTGTCCACGAAGGGTACGAAGCATACGGCCTTACCCTGCTCGGTCATCTTCGAGTTGCGGTCCGTTCCAGGGTTTATGACTCCTGTCGCCAAGTCCATTGTGCAGTTGTCATAAAAAGCCTGTCACCTCGATTGTGGCGTTGGCGAGTGGGTAGTTGTCTTTGAACGCTTGTGGGACTTCACTTGCATATGCAACCTCTAAAATAGCCTGCGACATCTTGTGAATCAGCGTTCGGCTGATGATTGCCTCATTACCTTTGAAGTTGCGAAGTGCCTCGACCCACATCACATCTTCGCCGTGGAAGAATGTGCCTGAGTAGTCGCCCCGCTACGGAATGGCGAGTAGAGGTGGAGGTCGTAGTTATGCTTTTGATTAACCGTCATTTCACTGGCGGACGTTGGAGCCACCGAGCCGTCAGCGGCTGCAGTGTAGCTAATGTAGTTAGACGCTGCTGTTTGGCTTAGGTCCTGCACCCGAACACCGAGTGTTGTACCCTCGGGCAGGGGAAGCACATCCGAACTGCTACGCACAGGTATCTGATCAGTTTGAGGTGACCACCAGGTGGAGTTTAAATTCAGCACCAAGGGGCACGGTTTGTCTAACTCCTGCTTCACGCACCCTGTGAGTGCTAAACCTAAAAGCAGGATTATTGATAATTGTTTTCGCATATTTTTATCTGTTTAGTATTTTTAGTTTCTGCCACCGAACACGGGGCAGCGTTTGTTTAAGTTTTTTAAAACCGATATCCGATGCTGACGTAGACCCACTGGATAGCGAAGCCGCTTTTGGTCAGATCCTCGACCCACTCAAAGTGTGCAGGGGCGGGTTGGTCATGATGAAAGTACGTCTGGTAGTCGGCATTGCGGTAGCCGCCACGGAGTCCAACTTCCAAGATCAAGCGTGGGGTGATTGGCAAAACATAACCCAAAGAGAGTCCGCCACCATAAAGGTCGCCAGAGTGTCCGAGTCCGTCACGTTTATCAGGATCCATGGTGTTGAATTGTGAGTAAGCACCGTAAAGACCAGCGTATAAACCTTTGAAAGCGTTCGATTTGCCAAACCAGTAGCGACCTTCAACGCCCCACTGAGCTGAAAGCATAGCGTTCTTTAGTGTCCGTGTCGGCAGTCTTAAAATCTGCCCACGCACCGTCAATATTCACCGACCAGCGTTTCGCAAAATAGTACTCCAGAGCAAGGTTTGGAGTTACGCCATAGTAGTCGAAATCAGACTGAACACCAGCCAACAAAAGCAAGTTGGTCTTCACGCCAAATCGAGGAACGAACACTTTTGCAACCTCTGGAGCAACCTCCACAACAGGCTCAACCACTGGCTCGGCAGGAATCGGTGTCAATTCGAAGAGCTTGTCGCTCAGGCGAGTGCCATAGCCAGCGTCCCAACCTCGGTGGAACTCGTCACGCGAAGCCTCACGCTCACCACCTATATATAGTAGTGTCGCACGGTTGATCGACGAGCGAGGGTCGGCTGCGATTTTGTCAAGATAGTAGCGAGCCGTCACGACATCTTTGTTGAGCAGAGCGGCAGCCGCAGCGTTGTTATTCGCCACAACGTCATTGGGATAGTGGCGAGCAACGGTCTCGTAAAATTTCTGATACTCCGTCGGATTGTCGCTATATTTTGGGGCAATGCGGTACATCTCCTCAAGGCTCAAAAGTGCCGGGCGAGTCTCAAAAACCGAGCGAATCTGCTCCGTCGGAACAGGCGAAACGGTGTACTCCGCTTTGACGTTTATACGTCGTAGTTGTGGAAAGAGTACGGTCAG
Organism: Drusus annulatus; assembly: GCA_022651775.1. Taxonomy (NCBI): domain Eukaryota; kingdom Metazoa; phylum Arthropoda; class Insecta; order Trichoptera; family Limnephilidae; genus Drusus; species Drusus annulatus. The sequence goes on along the minus strand of JAGWCC010001574.1, from coordinate 25,185 downwards.
CATCTCACGATAGGGTGCCCACCGCCGAGCTGCATCAGCTTTTTCTCACGTGCATCGAAGATGTCGGTGTTGCGGATAATCTCCAGAATCTCTACTTTATAGCCCATCTCACGAGGTTCGATCAAGGCGACAAGCCCGTCCCAATCCTCTTCTGCAACCCAGTCGGTCAGCAGCAAGTCGGCAGGGACTTTGTATTGCGATTTGAGGTAGGCGGCAAACCCTCGGAGCGAAGTTTTGCCAGCTTTTCGTTCGATTTGTAACTGCCATCTGGCGATGAGTAGCCCGTGACGTGCACCTTTTTGAGGTTTAGCAGTTCATTGCCCATGATTGAGCGAACCAGCGTGTCGATCTTTGCCAACTCTAGTGGGTTGCGCCCAAATTTGGGCTCAATTTTCGACTGCCCTTTTTTGAAGTCGATATTGGCCGATGCCGACTCTGAGCGACTCTTTACCGCCTCCACTTCGGGAGTGATGAAAAATACCATCTTCGAAACCTGCGATAGATCGGGATTCCATGGATAGTACTTTTGTTGAGTCACGCTTTGGGCCCTCACCAGTGTCGGCAGGCAGAATAGAAAAAACACCAGCACGCATGCGACTGCACGGTGTTGGTTTGAATTAATGGAGGTGTAAAATCGTAGGTTTTTGATACACATATAGTTATATTTTAGCGTTAGTATACTTTGGCATATCTATTTTTGCGGCAACATGGGCGGCTTACCAATAGATGCTTCATTATTATTCAGAATGTGTCTCCTATCTACCTGGTGGACTGAATGTTGCAGCGTTAATTCTGCACCTGCGACGGATAAGCTGCAATGTTCTTGGATCGGTAAAATCATGGCAGTCAAACATTTGGCTCAGTCGCACCCCATCTCGCTTTGCCAGCTCAAGCTCTGCCAGGATCTGGATCGCATATTTTAACCGATGTGAAAACATTTTTAGTCAATTGTCAAAATGTATATGATTCGTATAAGTATAAATGGTTGTTTTTATGGTAGATGTAGGCTTTTGGAGTAGCTGAAAAAGTTGCTTGCGAAACATATGTGAAACATTGCTGCTCATAACCCCGCCGCCCATGGTCGATAAAATCCACATCACCACACCTCTAGGCCTTAGAACAGGGCACTGTGCAGTGTGCTGTTTGTGAAACATTTGTGAAACTCCCTTTAAAAGAGAACATTATGCCAATCCATGACCCACACGAGCACCTTGGGTGCATCTATTATGACCGGCAAGAATTTCCGATTATTCAGATACGTGAGATCACCCCGAGCCAGAGTTCAAGCGATACTTTGCGCAATAGTATGTTGATTTTTGTGCTCGATGGAAGTGTCAGTTTCAATCTGGGAAACCTGCCCAATTTGACCGCCTCGTTGGGGTAATTTTTGCTCGCCCCTGCGGGCTGGACCATAGAGCTCAACCAGGGATCGTGGGGCAAGATTATGGTCGTGAGGCTGTTGAAGAGAGTGAGCTTTTGTGAGTGTTATATGATTGAGCAACTGTTTGTTGACTCAGTCAAAGAGGGGTGTGATACAGGATGTCACGTGCAGCCAGGGGGCTGCCCTAAAGAGCCCACAATGCTACCCATTAAACAGGAGATTTGGGACTATCTGCGAAGTGTTGAGTCAGCGATTGCCAACGATTTGAAGTGTCGTAACTATTTGGAATTGAAGATTAAAGAGCTATTCTATCTTCTGAGAGCATACTACGCCAAGGAGCAGCTCTTTGGGCTTTTTCGAGCTGTGGTCAGCCCCGACAGCGAGTTTTCGGACTATGTACAGGCCAACTACAGAAACTTCCGCACGGTGGCACAGTTGGCTAGCTCTATGAACCTGTCGCACAGCGGGTTTGCTCGTCGATTTATCAAAGTTTTCCGCCAATCGCCCTACCAGTGGATCATCGAGCAGAAGTCGGACGCCATCTTTGCTGAGCTGACCCATGGCACCAAGAATCTGAAGCAGATTAGTGCTGAATTCCACTTTTGTCGACCTCTCAATTTAATGACTTTTGCAAGGATAAATGGGGCAGAACGCCCGGAGCTATTCGCAAAAAACCGATCGCTGATTACTATTAAGAGTATGTAGCACAATATTCCGAACAGAATATTTTCAATACTTTTACAAATAAGCTATACATTTGCAGCGTGAAGTTGCGAAGGACTTGGTGACCGTGAGATTGGGCTCCAGAATCCTCACTCCGACACTCATAGAGTGTCGGACGCACCGCCCAGGTCTTGAACATTACAAAGGTATATTTTTTATCGTTGCAACAATAGGATTTTGAGATTTTTAGCAAAATTTTCTCTTCCTCCATGTGCCCCCCCCCCCTGACAAGTGCTACCCTAATTTAAATTTTAGTGGCATTTCGGGCTCTCGAAAGTGTTTGATGATGGGCTCTTGGGTAGCTTTTTGAGCTGTGTATGTCGAGAAAATAGGGTGGTGGAGAGTCTGCCCGAATGAGCAGACTGGAGTTGACAAATCCATGTTAGATGGTACATCATTCCATGCATCAATTTTGAAATTCACTAAAGCACTGACATGAGTTATCACTTGAACCACTTTTGTTCGCATATATACCATTAAAAAGCCGCACCCATGTTGGACGCGGCTTTTTGCTCTACACAAACAATATATCAAATTGATTATTTAACTGTATTTACAATCTTTTCGAATGCCTTAGGATTGTGCATAGCCAAGTCAGCCAAAACCTTACGATTCAACTTAATACCCTTTGCCAACACCTTACCCATGAACACTGAATATGTCATGCCATGCAATCTTGCAGCAGCGTTGATACGCGCTGAATCCACAAGCTGCGGAATGTTCTCTTTTTGTTCTTACGATCTCTGTATGCGTAAGTTAACCCCTTCTCAACTGTGTTTTTTGCTACTGTCCACACGTTGCTTCTTGAACCAAAGTTACCTTTGGCCAACTTTAAAACTTTTTTCCTTCTCGTTCTCGATGCTACCGCATTTACCGACCTTGGCATAATTCTAAGTTTTGCGAACTGTCAGCGGCACGTCTTCCCGTGCTCTTTGGGGCTGAACAACTCTTAATTAAACAATTCAAAAACAACCTCTTACTTAAGCTGTCTCCTTACATTGGCATCATCTGCCTTCGAAACAAGACCAGAATAGGTCAGGTTGCGTTTTTGTTTTGTAGATTTCTTTGTCAGGATGTGACTTTTTGAAAGCATGCTTTCTCTTGATCTTTCCTGTACCGGTGAAGTCAAAGCGTTTCTTTGCTCCCGATTTTGTCTTCATTTTTGGCATTTCGATTCTATGTATTTATAAAAACGGATTAAACAGTCGACAAAGATAGTAATATTTCGCAAATTTGCAAAATATTTACCATTATTTCCTAAACAAATCCCACTTACTCCTTCAACGTGCGTTCAACATAGCTGCTATAATCCTTCACCTCAGGGCGATAATCATCATCAAAAAGAGGTGAAGAGATGATAAAATCAGCCGTGGAACGGTTAATAGCTGTTGGAACATTGTACAGCGAGGCCAGTCGCAGAAGTGCCTTTACATCAACATCATGGGGCTGAGCCTGCATTGGATCCCCAAAAAAGATTAGTGCATTGATCTTGCCCGTGGCAATCATCGCACCCAACTGCTGGTCTCCACCCAAAGGCCCTGACTTCAGAAGAGTTATGTCAAAAAGCTCATGACTATCCTCTCGCTTATCCATCAACCGCTTGTACACCATCTTACCCGTAGTCCCTGTACATACCAAGTGGTGACGCAACAAATTTTCCCAATTCCAATCCACCCACTCAGCCAAATCGACCTTCATGTTGTCGTGTGCCACAAGTGCTAATACCAATTTTTGTCTCATCATTTCATCTTGTTGTAGCAAACCCCCTGTGGATTCACAAATTATTTTCACATTATAATAAGCGACAAAGGTATGAAAATATTGTGAAACAAAACAATTTAGTGACAATACACCTAACAGCTTCTAAATATTGACCCTCCCTATATCAACCCCTGAGCAAATTTATCCCCAATGATCCGCAACATATCTGCAGTCATCTTATCAAGGTCCCAGGTTGGATTCCAGCCCCACTCCTGGCGAGCACAACTATCATCAAATGCTGTTTGGCCAACTACTAGCAATGGAGTGTTTCAGCGGATCTACCTCATAATTCATCTCAAACCCCGGAATATGTTTGCGGATTGATTCGGCCAAAATCCCCGGCGAGAAGCTCATGGCGGAGACATTGAAACTGTTGCGGTGGATTAACTTCGCTGGATCAGCCTCCATCAATTGCACACATGCGTCTAGAGCATCTGGCATATATACCATATCCATAAACATCTCAGGATCAATAGGACAGGTGAACGCACCCCGTCGAATTGCCTCATAGTAGATCTCAACTGCATAGTCCGTTGTGCCCCCTCCAGGTAGAGTTACATTGGAGATAATGCCAGGGAAGCGAACACCCTGTGTGTCCAAACCATACCTGTGGTGATAGTAATTGCTCAGCAACTCTCCCGTCACCTTACAGACGCCATAGATGGTGGTTGGCTGCATTAATGTGTCTTGTGGTGTTTGATCCTTTGGCGAACTAGGTCCAAATGCCCCTATTGAACTAGGTGTGAACAGAGAGCACTCATACTGTCTGGCTATCTCCAACGAATTTGTCAAAGCCCCCATGTTGATGTTCCAAGCCAACAACGGATCTCGCTCACCAACTGCTGATAACAGTGCTACAAGATTGAAAATAGAGTCAATTTGATACTTGTTCACCACATAGCCAAATGCCTGAGCATCGAGGGCATTCAAAGCACCTCAAAGGGGCCAGACTCGCTAAGAGATTTACACTCTCTCACATCTGTTGCCACCACATTAGAATCACCATAGATAGACCTAAGGTGCATCGTGAGTTCAGATCCAATCTGCCCACCAGCACCAAAAATTAAAATTCTCTTCATCGCCGCTAATCTTTATTATTTTCCTCTTTACTTAGCTCCTTGATCAAACCCAACACTACGGCCACCAAATACAAAAATGAAATTGCCAACACTCCCAGACTCGACCACAGATATAGATTTTGTGGGCGGAGTTGGAATACAAGGAATCCTAGTTCAAAAACAATTAGAAAGCTCACCAAATACAACACTAGTTTCAACCCTTTGACTCGCTCTTTCAGCTCTGGAGTTCTCATACGCAATTAATATTTTGTGGTGAAAAAGACTTTCACCTATTTATTCGCCACGAAAGTAGTTAAATTTGCTGGTAAAAAAGTCGCTGAAGCCACAATTATTGTATAAAATTGTATTATTTTCAAAAACATTCACATTAGAGTTGCAGAATTGAAAAATGATTTTTACTTTTGTCCCGCTGTTTAAGAGATAGCATGATCTTTTTATCATTTTTCTTTTTTGCCGATGTAGCTCAGTTGGTCAGAGCAAGCTGATTTGTAATCAGCAGGTCGTGGGTTCGAAATCCTCCATCGGCTCAGATGTTTTGTTTGGTATTTTTTGGGGTGCCAAATTTTTGAAGAGTTCTTTTTGGGCGAACTGATATTAGAGAGCGAATTGGGGAATACCAGAGTGGCCAAATGGGGCAGACTGTAAATCTGCTGACTTCGTCCGGTGGTTCGAATCCATCTTCCCCCACTCAATTCTGGTCACAAGATTATAAATTTTTTATTGAGTAACATTATTTTGCGGAAGTAGCTCGGTTTGATGAGAGCATTAGCCTTCCAAGCTAAGGGTCGCGAGTTTGAACCTCGTCTTCCGCTCAAGTGGCAATAGTACAGGTGGTTGAGTGCAGGAGTACATGGTATGGGTTGAGTACATGGTATGGGTTGAGTACATGGTATGGGTTGAGTACAGGTCAGGGTTGAGTGCATGGTCAGGTTGAATTGAGCTCTGTGGGCACAATTTTATAAAGTACGAAAAGAACTAGTGTCGTAAAGGGTCTGTATGGGGTCTAAATACCGAAGTTAAAAATTTTAAACAGTTACTAAGGTAAATAGGTAGCAAAGATGTGGCAAAACAATCATTGTTTAGCTTGAGTCGGTCTAATTAATTGTCGGTATTTGGCGAGTGTTTTTCAGACTAACAATTGCTGATGTAGCTCAGTGGTAGAGCACTTCCTTGGTAAGGAAGAGGTCTCGGGTTCAACCCCCGACATCAGCTCCAGGAAATACAATTATTTTCAATAACTTAGAAGCTAATCCTTTCAGGGATTAGCTTCTTTTTTGTTCACTAACAACCATGATTTGGGATCAATCAGCAATCCTTGTTGATGAGCACGCATCAGGCAAAAAATTTGGCTGTCCGAAATTAATATCAACTAAAGTTGAAAAAATAGTTTATAAAGAAGTTCCAAAAAGTAACCACTCCAATTGCGAAAAGTTTCGATAGGTAGAAGTTCTGCTTCATACGATCATTCATAATGTAAATAACCAAACTGTTGATGGCCAGACCCGCCAGTGCAATACCTAGATAGATTGAGTACTGCCGGGCAACGTTGGGGTCGGTGCTACCAAAGGTCCACAACCGGTTGAGAACAAAGTTGGACGTGGCAGCGAACATAAAGCCTACCGAGTTGGCGAGGTATTTATTAGCCTTGAGCCACTCCTTTAAGATATAGGTGACCCCAAAATCGACAAAAACCCCCGAACCACCAACCACTGCAAACATTATAAATTGCTGTATCATAACATATTATTTACCAATGGTTAAAAGCAACTGATCACTGTTGAACCAAAACAGCATATCGGGCTGAACAACTGCAAAAGCAACTTTACACTCGCCAAGTTCAACCTCCATTGGAACGAAGATTTCGAGAGAGTGCAAAGATACCGATTCGGACAGCAAAACCGACTCTAGATCCAACTTCTGGATATGAAAATTTTTGCGTCCACACTCCCACACCGCCACTACCTCCACGCCACCGCCTCCCAGATGAACATCATAATGATAGGGGTTGATGAACATCAGATCCGCCACAAAACTTTGGCCTCTATTAACTTGTGCGGGAAGCGGAGAACAATTTATATTTATCTGACGCACAGGGTGGAAGTTTTTGATCACCTTATATCCAAACTTTTGCCCGTTGGCTAAGGTCAAGACCGAATCAGCAGCCTCACCCCACGACTGCACCAACACATCACGCCCTGCCATGGACCGATCGCCACATTCGCAATCGCTCTATATGACTCCTTGTTGTCGAAGACCTCAAGTTTCAGGTGGGTTGGGTTAAAGACCATCACAACGCGTGCCAAAACAATCAATCCAATGGTAATCAACCCTGCCGTCATAACATATTTACGAGTACGCACGTGTTCGCGAGCATACCCAAACAACATTGCCACAAAACCAAACGCCGCAACAATTACCCACTGAGGCTGCACGTATCCACGAATGCTCGACAGCAAAAAGAATACAATCATACCAATCCCTACAGTGTACATGGCACGCTCGGTGAGATTGGTGGCTCGGCGTTTGATGAACGATTTGACGTACAGTGGGAAGAATAATGGGTTGAAAACCAACAGAATATTCATTACGTACTCACTCACATAGTCAAATCGGAAACTTTTGTTCCGTCCCACAAGATGGTAGCGAAACGAAACCCAATCGTTCTGGTATTGCCACCAAAGGTGGGGCAGCACCAAAATCACTGCCACAGCACCACTGGCATAGAGCTTGGGATTGCGAAAAATCCGAGGATTGGACAACAACGTGAACACAACCACAAAAGCACCATGGTACTTGCTATAAGCCAGTGCCGCAATTGCCACCCCCATCAACAACGCATTCACCCACGAGTCTCGATCAGTGAACCGTTTGTAACATAAAAAAAACACTGCCGTAAAAAACATCAACGGTCCATCGGGCACAGCCACAATTCCGTACAGTTGTAAAATAGGCATAGCCGCCGCAATAACAACAAAAAGAGTCGCGTCGCTGGTCTGCGGATTGTGTGGTCGCACCAGTGTCCATAGTATGTATAGGTAGATCGGTTGCAAAAGCCAGAAAAAGAACCTTACCCCACTTTCACCGCCCATGAATCCACCCAGCCACACCATAAGTGCAGTCATCGGCGGGTGGTCGAAATATCCCCAAGCAAGATCTTGTGAAAACATGTAGTAGTAGGCCTCATCATTGGCCAGCTCTGTGAACGCTCCAGTAAGCAAATTTGCCAACCACCACGCCCCCAACAGGAGCATCATCACGATCGAGGGGGTAAATTTATTTTGTCTCATTTTCTGTAATTAATGCGAATTAGGAGTCAACTACCAAAAAAGCTTGCTATTATTGTATTGGTATTTTAGTAGCTTATTCGGTATAGTTCAGACCATTTCATAATTTGAAGCCAGTCTATAACTCGACAAATTTAGCAAAAATTCACTTGATTGTATACTAAGTAACTGTTTGGGGATTTTAATTTCACTCTTTTCTGCTTTTTTTCGTCTCTTTTTCACGCCCTTTTTGCCCCATAGGAACCGCTATGCAGCGGCAGAGGGCACAAAAAACAGCCTGAAAAACAGCTAAATAATAATTTCATTAAAATTCCCAAACAGCTTCTGAAATTCTTGCATTAATGTGTAAAATTTTACCTTTGTAGACTAGTGCTGGTGCGTTAACTTTTTAATTTTCGTTGTAACTCATTGATTTAAAAATATTTACAAGCGTTCTTTGACTTTTTGATTTGAAATGAAAAGTACCTTTACATTCTTTAAAATGTAAAGATATGAATTCAGGGAAATATGTGTTCGCACAGGTGCTGTCATTTGTAAATCGCTGGCAATTTGATAGATGCGTTGAGCATTATAATGGCGACCATCGAACAAGAGAGCTTAATTGTTGGAACCAATTCGTGCAACTCCTTTTCGGACAGATGACTTCGCTGAACTCGCTTCCGAGATATTTGTTTGTGCCTTAAGGCTCACCAAAAATAAACTCTATCATCTTGGTATAAAGCAGAATGTGAGTCACTCATCCTCTCTCGTGCCAACGAAAATAGAGACTGGCGGATTTTTGCAGATTTTGGACAACACCTAATTTCGAGAGTTCAACCTCTGTATGCGAGCCAAAAAATTGCGTCTGTTCATGCAGACAATCAAGTATTTTTGCACTTGATTCCACAACCATATCGTTGAGCATTAAACTTTTTACGTGGGCTTTTGGCAAATACTCTCGTGGAGCAGTCAAAGTGCACACTTTGTTGGACTTACGTGGCAATATCCCAGCTTTTATTCATATCACCCACGGTAAGTGGCATGGATAGTAATGTGTTGGATATTATGCCGCCTCGAAAGAGATGCTATCTATGTGATGGACAAGGCTTATGTAGATTTGGCAGCACTATTTGAGATGGAACTCGCAGGTGCATTTTTTTTTGTCACTGAGCCAAGCAAAATATGTGTTTTGAGGTCCATTACGAATGGTGGTGTATTGGGATGCTGAAAAGGATATTACGCTGACTTTTATCACCAATAATTTTGAGTTGTCTGCCTTGGATGGGCGTATCTCTACAAAAAACAGGTGGCAGATCGAGGTCTTTTTTCAAGTGGATCAAGCAAAACCTGACCATAAAGCGACTATGGGGGCACTCCGAAAATGCTGTTCATATACACATATGGGTGGCGTTATCTGCCTATCTAATAGTTGCTTATATTAAAGCACAGTTAGACACAAAACTATCAATTTACGAAATTATGCAAATACTCAGCATCTCCGCTTTTGACAAAACGCCAATCGCAGAACTACTCACTGAAATTAAATCAAATCAAAATGTCAAAGAACTACCTAACTTATTTGACTGAAAACTTAACGCACCAGTACTATTTGTAGAATATAAGTAATGAAGAATAATTGTTTGGAGTTACTTATCTATTCAACTTAGTAAAGAAAGAGACCGATGAAATATCCATTCATAATATACCTGAAAAACAGAGCGTCTCTGGAATTTGAATACAAGAGAGATGTAGCTAACGTTGTAGCCACGAACAGCGGATATCAGGTGACATTTATTGGGGCCAAAAGCTATAACTATGGAGCAGATAAGGTGCGGATATATCAGTGGATATCGACACGTGCAGATGTTCGAATCTACGAAAATGGCAAACTGAATAAGAGGTACAACGCTGTTGATGATTATGGCTACTATTTGATATTCCGAGATGGAAATACCTGTTCGAACCCTATAGAAAAAAGCTCGAAAATTGAAATTTGCGACCTTAAAACGAACATTGAACAGACCCAATCCGTTGTCGACTATTTTAAGGAGATATTGTCTGAATCTGGTGGGATTTCATTTGACATTCAATCTGAAGATCAGCAGGCAAAAAATCCAACTCAGATAAGTTCCAATATATTACTAAAAGCACTCGAAAAAATAGATATTTCAGAATCGAGGTCGGCACTTTCGAACTATCTTGACGGAGTCCTCTCCCCGGTATACCGTTCAAATGAGACTTTGATATATCCCTTCGGCTGCAATGAAAGCCAAAAAATGGCAGTTGAAACCGCCCTCACCAACAGCATAAGCATAGTTGAAGGGCCTCCAGGAACAGGCAAAACACAGACTATCTTAAATATCGTTGCCAATCTTATTGTGCAGAACAAGAGCGTTGCTATTGTTTCAAATAACAACTCTGCGGTGTTCAATGTGCGAGAAAAGCTTCAGAAGTATGGCTATGGAGTGATTGTGGCTTCGCTGGGGAGTAACGAAAATAAGCAAACGTTTTTTTGTAATATTCAGGAGCAAGTAGTTGACAGCAATTTTGAATTATCAGAAGAGAGGTTCGCAGGAGCAAAAAGTGAAGTCAAAGATTTAGATACCATACTAACACAATGCTTTAAGTATCGAAACAATTTGGCTACGCTAAAAACAGAACTATCCGATGCTGAAATAGAATATGAGCACATACAAGCCGAGCAACCGCTTTTGTCGAGTATAAAATATGAGCTTGATGGTAAATTCCGTTGCAGATGGAGTTATGGCAAAGTTCTGAAGTTGCGAAATTTACTGTCAAATATCAACCACGAAAATAAGATCTCACTAATCAACAAGCTACGCCTTGCCCTGCAATACGGTTTTTTAGACCACGGTAATCTGTATAGTAATCACCTACACGTTTATGCGAATCATAAATTCTATGAGCTATACATCGACAAAATTAAGGAAGATATTTCGGAGACTCAAAAATGGTTAGACTCGAACAATGAAAAGTACAACCTAAAAAAATTTATTGAAACATCGAAAGAGATATTCGACGGCACGATATATAAAAAATACAACGCTTTAGATAAGGCAGAGTTCAGTGTGGCTGATTACCATGATCAATTTGATGAATTTACAGCACATTACCCTGTAATTACTAGTTCTACGTTATCGCTACATACATGTATCCCAAAGAATTACCTCTTCGATTATCTGATTATAGACGAATCATCTCAGGTGGATATTATTAAGGCAGCGGTCTGCTTTTCGTGCTGTCGTAATGCGATTATTGTTGGTGATAGTATGCAGCTAAACCATATTGTGGACAATAATAGTAGGGAGATTGCGGAGCAACTTCGGCAGAGGCATTGTATCGCACCTGCTTACGATTACGTTGAAAAGAATATTCTAAACTCGCTTAAATGTCTATATGGAGATAGTATAAAATCGGTTCAGCTTAAAGAGCATTACAGATGCCACCCTGCGATTATCGGATTTTGTAACAAGAAGTATTACAACAACAATCTTGTCATTATGACCAGTGGCGATACAAATCCGTTCAAAATAATTGAAACGAGTATATCCGGCGGCAGAGGTACTCATAATCAAAGACAAATTGACGAGACAGATCTCTATGTAAGAGATAATTATTCAGATGATTACACAAAAGTCGGAGTCATTGCCCCTTATCGAAATCACGCCAATATGCTTCAAAAACAGCTGCCCGATGGGGCCGAAGCAGATACAATTCATAAATTTCAAGGTCGGGAGAAGGATACGATTATTTTCAACACCGTTAGCAACCAAATATGGGAATTTATAGATAATCCCAACCTTATCAATGTCGCTGTATCGAGGGCCGTCAAAGAATTTGTGATCGTAAAACCTAAGGAGATGGAGCTGCCTCACGGAACAAATATCGGAGATCTGATACGATACATTTGCTACACGACAGACCCAAAGGAGACGATTTCTAAGGGTAAAATATGTTCAGTTTTTGACCTGCTCTACAAAGAGTACGACAAAGTTCGGGCAAAGTTTCTTGCCTCGAATAGTAATGTCAAGGGATCAACCGCAGAAATTATTATCCTCAAGTTGCTGACCGAAAAGATATTACCAAAAGAGGCTAAATTTTCGTCGATTGATATTGTGCAGGAATATAGGCTTAGAGACCTTGTTCGAGATTATCTGCCATATTCAGAAGATGAGGTGTCATTTATAAAAAATAATTCGAGACTCGATTTCCTGCTGTACAGCAAGATAGATAAGACCCCGATATTGGCTATCGAAGTGGACGGAGTTTCATTCCACGACAATGAATTGCAGAAAGAGCGAGATTATAAGAAAGATCGAATTCTGGAGACTATCGGGCTTCCGTTGCTCAGACTATCTACCGACGGTCATAATGAAGAAGCGAAGATTGTTGAAAATTTAAACACAGCTTTGGGTTTAAATTAATTTTAGGTTCAAGATGACTTTGGGAGATGATTTCTAAAGTTTTTTAGTAATATTAGGTCTGTTTTTTTGTCTCTATTGTTTTTTTATGGTTAGTTATTAAAGCCACCCTCCTCCCCAAAAAAAGAGGGTGACTTAGATTTTATTTGCTAAAAAGCGAGGACCGGACGAACTCTAATGTTGGCATACTTATAGTGGGTGTAGGAGCGACCAGTGCCGAAGTCGATGAAAGTCGAAAGGCTGTAGCTGGTCTCCGACGAAGACCAATACCCATCGCTGATCAAGGCTGCTCCGCCTGTTGCGGTGAGCAAGTCATTGAAAATGGTTCGCATTTCACCCACTCCCGAACCCCACGGCCCGCCGTTCCATACATCATAAAGTGCCGCAAGTTCATTCTCGGCAGGCAGATACCACTTACCTGCAAATTGTGTTTCTGCGCCATAATTGGCACAATACTCAAAGGCAGGGTATTTGGTTTGCCAATCGTTGTCAAATGTCTTGATCGTCGCCATATTCGCAGCTCCGTTATCCTCGTCGGTGGCAGGGGTAATTATACTAACTGTTGACCACGCCAAAGAACTCGTAGCCTCGTTCAACGACACAACCAACCCCGGTTTGGTACCCGTCTTCGCACGAAAAACTACGCCGACTATATTTGCTTTCGCTTCTTCGTCGGTCAGATCCACATTTGGATTTGGGAAGTAGTCGCCCACTTGGTAGCTATATGCTGTGCCAATTTCGGGAGTGCCAGCAGACGTCCAGTCGGTGATGTCGCCTGCGGTGACGCTGATCTCCGTCTTCGAGATGGTGATTGTGTAGGGGTAGCTCTTGCCCTCAATGAAGGTGGTGTTGGGCATTGTGTAGGTGTAAAGATCACTGCCCACGGTGAAGCTCATTGTTACTCCGTTGGTCGTCTGTGGAACGGCGATGGCCGTGAATGCCTTGTCGAACCCTGTGGCAGGGGTTGCAGCAATCGGAGTGATAGATGCAGCATTGCTTTGGTTAGACAGTATGCCAGTCGCAAGATCGAAATTGGCATTGGTTGCCATACCGTTGATGGTCATCGACATTGAGCTGAGGTTGGCTGCGGTGAGTCCCTCTCCTGCCTTGATGTTGATATCAATACGGCTGAGCTTGTGGGCAAACTGCAACGCTACGGCTGTCGTGCCTTTCGACACGTTAGCAGCGCTGCTCCAGAGCAGGTCGATCGCCGCAGGGGTGGGTGCTGGTGCGTTAACTTTTTAATTTTCGTTGTAACTCATTGATTTAAAAATATTTACAAGCGTTCTTTGACTTTTTGATTTGAAATGAAAAGTACCTTTACATTCTTTAAAATGTAAAGATATGAATTCAGGGAAATATGTGTTCGCACAGGTGCTGTCATTTGTAAATCGCTGGCAATTTGATAGATGCGTTGAGCATTATAATGGCGACCATCGAACAAGAGAGCTTAATTGTTGGAACCAATTCGTGCAACTCCTTTTCGGACAGATGACTTCGCTGAACTCGCTTCGAGATATTTGTTTGTGCCTTAAGGCTCACCAAAATAAACTCTATCATCTTGGTATAAAGCAGAATGTGAGTCACACATCCCTCTCTCGTGCCAACGAAAATAGAGACTGGCGGATTTTTGCAGATTTTGGACAACACCTAATTTCGAGAGTTCAACCTCTGTATGCGAGCCAAAAAATTGCGTCTGTTCATGCAGACAATCAAGTGTTTGCACTTGATTCCACAACCATATCGTTGAGCATTAAACTTTTTACGTGGGCTTTTGGCAAATACTCTCGTGGAGCAGTCAAAGTGCACACTTTGTTGGACTTACGTGGCAATATCCCAGCTTTTATTCATATCACCCACGGTAAGTGGCATGATAGTAATGTGTTGGATATTATGCCGCTCGAAAGAGATGCTATCTATGTGATGGACAAGGCTTATGTAGATTTGGCAGCACTATTTGAGATGGAACTCGCAGGTGCATTTTTTGTCACACGAGCCAAGCAAAATATGTGTTTTGAGGTCGTTGAGTCTAATCACAATTTGGACGAAAGAACAGGATTAAGAGCCGACCAAACCATTGTTTTTAAGACTATTAAGTCTGTAAGACTGTATCCTATTCCATTACGAATGGTGGTGTATTGGGATGCTGAAAAGGATATTACGCTGACTTTTATCACCAATAATTTTGAGTTGTCTGCCTTGGATGTGGCGTATCTCTACAAAAACAGGTGGCAGATCGAGGTCTTTTTCAAGTGGATCAAGCAAAACCTGACCATAAAGCGACTATGGGGGCACTCCGAAAATGCTGTTCATATACACATATGGGTGGCGTTATCTGCCTATCTAATAGTTGCTTATATTAAAGCACAGTTGGACACAAAACTATCAATTTACGAAATTATGCAAATACTCAGCATCTCCGCTTTTGACAAAACGCCAATCGCAGAACTACTCACTGAAATTAAATCAAATCAAAATGTCAAAGAACTACCTAACTTATTTGACTGAAAACTTAACGCACCAGTTCGGCACAATACTTAAAGGGAGGGTAGTTGGTTTGCCAAGCGTTGTCAAATGTCTTGATTCTAGCCATATTCGCAGCTCCGTTATCATGGTCGTAGGCTCCAGTAGTTGTATTATTCGGACCCCACGGCATATTTGCCTGGTTCAGTGCCACAACCAACCCCTTTTGTGTATTTGTTTTGGCTCGGAAAACTATGCCGACACAGGTTTTTGCAGCATTGAGCGTTACTGAGTAACTACCATCAGCGTAGTAGTAATCACCCACAGCGGCAGTAGTTTTAACATCATACTTATAGTAGCTCCTGCCCGCAAGCACCGTGGTGGTGGGAAAGACGTAGCTCTCGAAGGTGTAGTTGAAAAACAGCGGTGTGGCGAGGGTCTGGGCAGGGAGCAGGGCTCGGTAGGTGCCGTCGCCCATTGGGCGGAGCGTTATGGCAGTTGCCGCTGCTGCACCGTCCGAGATTTTTGCCGCCAGTGTCACCGACTGCAAATCTTCGGTGCTCGATGGCACAGCCTCGACCATCGCCATAGCGTGGGCAAAGGTCAACGGCAGAGTCGCCGCAGTGCCGCCCCACGTCTGCGAGCCGTTGAGCAGCAGATCCGATGCTCGGTAGTTCGCTAGCGTGCTCTGATCAGCTTTAACGGCAAAAGTTGCCGCCGTGGGCAGTGCGGTGGTCGCATTTTCGTCATACGGAAAATATGCCTTGATGGTCATCGCCGTGCCGTTGTAGTAGATTCCGTCGGCAGGGGTGGCGGGTTTCCATGTTCCGTCGGCTTGACGCTCCCACTTTTTGTTGGTGTATACTGCTGTCGTCTCCCTCGTAGACCCAGATGCCGATGGCATCGCCCAAGCCGAAAGCGGTGTCGTAGCCCGTGTCTGGTGGCTCGGGTCGAGGGGCTGGTGTTGGCGGAGTTGGTGGGGCTCACCACCGCCACGTCAATGAGCAGGGGCGTGCCTTTTTTGCCCTGCTCGGTGGGGTCGGCAGCCTCTTTGTTGCAGGCGGTGAGCGTCATCGCCACAGCTGCTATTATATAGAGTAGTTTTTTCATTATTTTGCGGTTCAAAATTTATTTTAATCCCACTTCGTGGGCTTTATTTTCTGTCGTCTCTCGGCAATCAAAGCAAGCTTTATTGCTCTCGTTCCTGAAAAAATTCGACCGCCAAAGGCGGTATTAATAAATGGATAAAGGGATAAATGGTTAAAAAGCGAGGACTGCACGAACGGTAAAGTGGTAGTCGTTCTTAAAGTCGTGGATCGTGTTGCCATTGAAAGCCGATGCCGACGATCCACGCATTGTCGTTCCGACTCCGACGAAGACCAATACCGATTGGTGGTCATATTCGCTCCGCCGGCTGCGGTGAGCCAACCATTGAAAGTGGTTCGCATACGGCCCGCTTCCGAATTCCCCGTTCCGCCGTTCCATACTGTACGAAGAGCCACTAACTCATTCTTGGGCAGGCAGATACCAGCCCGCACCTTTGTCGGCACACCACTTAAAAGCAGGGTAGTTGGTTTCCCAGTCATCTGATCGCCTTTATCGTCTCCATATTCAAGCTCCATTGTTAGTTCCTGGCTCCTGTAGTCACCTTCTGATCACTCCACGCTTTTATTTGTCTCATCTAAACTCACAACCAACCCCGTTTGGGCAGCTGTCTTGGCTCGGAAAACTATGCCGACACAGGTTTTTGTATCATCAAGCGTTGCGGAGTAGATGCCATCATCATAATAGTAA
Source organism: Drusus annulatus (assembly GCA_022651775.1). Taxonomy (NCBI): domain Eukaryota; kingdom Metazoa; phylum Arthropoda; class Insecta; order Trichoptera; family Limnephilidae; genus Drusus; species Drusus annulatus. The sequence goes on along the minus strand of JAGWCC010001574.1, from coordinate 8,279 downwards.
TCGCCAACGGCTGCTTGGAGTGCCGCCGTGCCCGTCTCGGTGCCGCCACTCGTCCACGTCACATCGCCAACCGAAACAGCGATCCCCGTTCGGTAGCACCGTAACAGTGTAGGTGTAGGTTTTGCCCTCGACAAATTCGGCAGCGGCAGGGATAACGTAGGTGAAAACCTGCCCGCCAACGGTGAACCCTATCGAGCGGCCTGCCGTGCCTGCTTGCGGAATAACGATCGCCTCGTACTTGGCTCCGATGAGTTTCGGTGCTATGTTGGCAACCGTCCCTCGGTTTGCAAACGTGCCATCGGCTAGCGCAAAGTCCGCCTTGGTGGGCATTCCTGTGATCGCTATGCCTATTCCCGAGAAATCCACGTCTGCCATTCCGTCTCCTTTGACCACCGTGAGCACCAATTTGCTCAACTTATGGCTGAACTTTGAGCGGCACGGTGGGTGTGGTGCTGGTTTTCGATGTGGCATCGTTGGAGTATAGCAGGTCGATTTTGGTCGGCTCGTTCTGGTTGCTCACGTCTACCTTATATATATAGGGTTCGGTGCCTGGGCTTGTCACGATAGGGTAGTACGCCACAAAGTCCACCGCTTGGGATTGGGGGTAGTAGATGGGCGTATCGGTAGCGAAACCGCTTGCCAAGTTGGTGTAGAGCACGTTCGAGGCAAGGTTGGTTGTGCCCAGTCCCGTGCCTGTGTTCATCATAAACACGCCAATCTTGTCGTTCGTGCTCCACGATGTGCCCGAAGCCTTGGTTATGGCGGTTGTGAAGTGCACAGCCGTGTTGCTCGGCTCGAGCGTGCCGTTGTCTTTGCTGCAGCTGCCCGAGCAAAAGCGGCAGGGCTGCTAGTAGAAAAAAGATTCGTTTCATATTTTTATTTTTTAATTTCTGTACTTAGTTTGCCGTGCCTGATGTCTCTGAGGTGGGTGTCCAGTCGTTGATTGTGGCGGTGAAGCCTGCTTCGGTAGGGGTTCCACTGCTTTGAGAGGCTAGGGTGAGCGGTGTTTTCTTGTCAGCATTGAAGCCTGCGAGTAGCGTGGTCAGGTTGCTCGTTTGGGTGATCGTGGTGGGCGATCCGCCTGTGAATGTGACGGTGGTGGTGAGGCTCTGCACGGTGCCTGCTGTGCCCAGTAGGCGAACCGTGGCTCGGTACGATCCGTCGGCCTGCTTGGCGAATACCAACGTAACGTTGGCAGGGTCGCTCGTGCCGTTGGTGTCGATGTTGAGCTTCGAGGCCACGCCGCCGTGAGCGTGGCGGTGATGCTCGCAATACGGCTCACCGTGCCACCCTCGGGGGTGATAACGAGTGTTAGCTGCCGAACCTGCTGCTTAACAAAGGCGGTGAGGTTGTAATCTCTATCCTTTTCGATCGTCGCATCGAGTGTCGAGGTGAAGAACCAGCCAGGCATCGGGTCAACCGTGCCTGCCGTGGTCTCAACCGTGGCGGTGGTGCCGTTGACGCTGATCTTCTGGGCCGTGTTGTAGATGTTGGCGTGGTATGTGCCGGGGGCAAAGAGGTTGGTGAGCGTGTTTGTCTTGCCGCTGAGCGTAGCCGAGTAGTCGCCCATCTTGATGGCGTAAGTGGTTGGTATCACGATGTCTGTCGCCACGGCTGTCCAGTCGGTGGTGAGGGTGATTTTGCCCAGTTTCGGGGTGGAAAGCTGTTGTAACCCAATCCGAGGTTGAAATCGAGTGCGAACGCACGTCCAAGGGGCAGTTGATAGCCCACCACGGCGCCTGCATTCCACATTGTACCTTGATAGCCAGTCTGTTTCGAGAATATGCTGCCGAGCATGCCTTTGTAGAGATTGTACTCGCCATAGTTGCCGCTTATGCCTGTGTAGAAACGTCGAGCCGAGCCCATGTAGTAGCGAACTTCGGGGTTGACGTACCACATTTTCTGCACATTACCCGTCTCGCTGCCCCAGTCGCTGCCGCCAGCATCGAGCTTGATGCCCCAACGCTCGTTCATTCGCCACTCCAGACCCAGATTCGGCACCGCAAGTGCATCATACAACAGGTTGGTGCGTAGGGCTAAATAGCGGGTTTTGGGTGCTGCAATCTGCTTCGAGATACCGTCTTCGGGTGCAACCTCTTCGACCACCGCTGGTGGCTCGGGCTTCTCTACAACAGGTTCGGGTTCGGGCTCGGGTTTGGGCTCGGGCTTCGGTTGCTCTACCTGAGGCTCTTCAATTTGTGGCACTCGCAGCGTCACCACAACCACCGATTTGCGACCCTCGAACGGAGTAGCGTGAACGGTGGTGACGAAGTTTGCTTCCGTAATAGAGTTGCGAACAATCAGTTCCGACTTCACACGGTTGGCACGCACTCCTGCCGATTTAATATTTTCTTCAGCCGTAGCATAGGACGAGCAATAGCCGTCCACATTAATTTTAGCCTGCCCAGCATTGATGGCACTTTTGTAATGGGCGATGGTGGCTACCAACTCCGCAAGCTTGTCGCCATTGCCCTGATAGGGTATATAAAAAGTATCGTCATCGGCAACAAAGCGAAAGACAATGGTTTTGCCCTCAGGCATCTGCGCCTGTGTAAGGTCGTAGTTCTGCCCATAGCTGACAATTGTTGTCAGTAGCATCAGCAGTGATGCAATTAGTTTTGTTTTCATTATTTAGAATTTTGGATTATTTGTTCTCTGTATTTGCTCGGAGCAACCTTTGTAATGTGCGTAAATGCTCGATAAAATGGCACATAGCTCGCAAAGCCCACTTTTTTATAAATGTCGTTTATCAGGATCATTTTATAGGGTTTTTTGGGGATCATCTCAATAGCTTTTCGGATACGGTAGCCGTTGATGTAGCCCGGAAAATTGTGTCCCGAAAGGTTGTTTACGGCCCTCGACAGTCGGTTGGGGGTGAAGCCGATCATAGCCGCCATTGAGTAGAGCGTGAGATGGCTATCCAGAAAAATCTCCTGCTCTCGCATCAGCCGCTCGGCAAGCTCAAAGACCTCTCGATCTTCGGCTTGAATCTTTTGGATCTCCTCTGCTGTTTTTTGTTTTTCAAGAGTGATGTTTTCCATGCTGATCTTATTTATATAAATCTATCTTTTGATTATTTTGCAAATGTAACTCATTATGCACAAAACCATCTTGCGTTTCACAGAATGCAAGATTATAGTTTTTAAAAGGCTGATTATAAGCACCAATTATTTTCAATTATTTTGTATCATCACGTATTTAACGACAAAATCGCCCCGAAAACATCGTTTTACTGAGTGTTTTCGGGGCGATTAACCTATTTTATGTAGACAAAAACGGAGAAATTATCGAGTGCTTTGGTTGTTTTTAAACTCTGACGGAGTGAGTCCCGTGATCTGTTTGAAGGCTCGGTAAAATGGCGTATAGCTATTGAATCCTACCTGCTCGTAGAGTTCGTCGATGTAGCTGCTTTGGTGTTTCGAAGATGTTATTATTCGCACCGCCTCCTTGATTCGGTACTCGTTCACGAAGCCTTTGAAGTTCTTGCCCGTGGTGCGGTTGATGGCTCGGGAGAGGGTGCTTCTGCCAACCCCCATCTGCTCGGCCACTGAGTCGAGCGTGAGTGATTTGTCTTTGAATAACAGTTCGGTGACCATCAGTTCGTGGATACGGGCGGTGAGTTCTTTATCTTCGTCTGACGGCACTTGAGCAGTGTCGCTACTGGTTTGCAGGGGTGAAGGGTCTGGGTATGCCACCGTTTCGAGTGAGTCACTGCTTGCCCACTGGCGGGTTCTACGAACGAGATCTTTGTATGCCTGTCGTTTACGACGGTAGAGATATGCAATCACCGCTGCCGCAAGCAGGCCGAAGATGGCAATTATTGATATGAGTATAATCCTGCTGTTACTCGCTTCGAGTCGTGCGGTTCGCTCGCTGATCTCTTGATTTTTAGCATCTTCGAGTGCTTTGGTGATATATTGAGACGAAAATCCAGCCGCCTCGATTTTATAGAGCATCACCAGCGAGTCGTTGTAGATTTGTGCCGAGGCAGCATCGTCGAGATTGGTGAAGTAGTTGGCCTTAAGCGAATAACCCTGCTTTGTCCGTTTTATATAGTTATACTCATCGAGTCGGGAGTAGTAGAGCAGGCTATCAACCATCGGGCTAACTTTGGCGTACTGCTTTTTTTGTAGATACGAATTGCCACGACAGTAGCACATTCCCGCCAGATGTCCATAATCTTTGGTTGCTTTGAGCGTTTGGAATACCGCATTTGAGAGTGCAATTGCTTTGTCCCATTTGCCCTGCATCATGGCGTTGCAGGCGAGGTGCGACACGGCATAAGCGTTATAAATAGGGCGGCCCAACACCAAGTCTGTACTATGTAAATCGGAGATGAAATAGCTGTCCGAGAGCTCCATTTTACCCAGATTGGCGTAGCAAATGCCGAGGATTTTGCGTGCTTCGAGGTTTGCCGTATCGTCGAAAGATCGGGGGGCGTTGCTCAACGCATTTTCAAGTAGCTCAATCGATTTATGAAAATCTTGGAAAATGTAGTACGCCTCGCCTAGTTTATAATACGCCCGTCTTTTGTTGGCGTATTGCAGTTCGCTGACCTCGGAGAGTCTCTTTTCAAGTTTGAAAGATATGTCAAAAGCCTTGTAAAAATCACGTGGTTCATTCCAGAAAGCGAGTGTAAAAGCGTTGCTCAGGGCATCTAGTTCAATGTCAATATCGCCTGATTTGGCTGCCCGTACGGAGATATTTTCGAGTTGGGAGATCTTTTTTGCTAATGCGTCGCCATCTTTTTGGGGCAGTGCCAAAATTGCGAAGTACTCCCTGCCAATCTTTTTATCCGTAGCTTTTGCGAGGTAGTTCTCCTGTGCCGAGGTTGTGGTACTCTCTTTTTCAAATGCCGCCAGTGCCTTGCCATACGTTCCATTAATCTTCTCAGCCTGGAGCAGCGAATCGTATACCCGCAACTCCTCGTATTTCTGTTGTGCCAAAGCCGGCAAGCAGGAGCTCAAAAGGAGCAATATTATTAATTTGAGATGCAATTTCATCGGCAGAAGTTTGGCGGATATATAGGGTGGTGCAAAGGTAGTAACAATCGCCTAATATATGGGTTTTTTTTTGGAAATTATGCGATAGTGAATAATTGATAACAGCAAGTTCATATGTCTCGAATATAAAAGTAAAATGCATTAAATCCTCAGGTGACATTTCTGAAAATTGTGCATTCAATTCCTCGGTCATCTTTGACAGATTGCCATCTGCCTGCTTTTTTGCTCTCGCGATAATATCCCAAAAAGTATTTTTATCCGTCGTATTATTTAATTTCTAACCCCATTGATACTGTTCCTGTTTACTTTTCGAGCACATCATAGATATTGATAGCTGTTAACTCGGCATCATGCTCATCGGTTTACAAAGATAATATTTTTCGAGAAATCTTTTGATGAAATTATTACCCGCAGGGAACTCCGTCATGGTTAGCTGGTTACCGCTCACCATTGCAAGTTTGGGTTTATTGAAATTCGCAGCATTTTTTGTACATTTGTAGTTAAGAAAAAAATGGAGAAGCAGCGCGGTTGCTCAAGTTTTAAGCAGAGAATAGAATCGAACAAAATACTAACCCGAACAAATTGGATAATATCACACTATTTTTCGAAAAAGTTGTCTGAAGGAAGGGAAGGATTGTACTCACCAAACTAAATATGATCCTGATTATGGTTCTAGCACAGGAATATTTTGGCAAAAAGTTATATGACGATGAATAATACTTACAAAGGTTTTACATGGGGGAAACGTGTCAAATTTGAAAATGAGACATTCCAAGATTGTGATTTTACGGAAACTATATTCGAGAATACCTCTTTTAAAGATGTTACATTTGAAAATTGCTTATTTTTCAAAAGCAATATGAATCATGTTGGTATTTGGGGGTCTCGTTTTTTTAAATGTAAATTTATAGATATTGATCTGCGTAATATGCCAATGGGAGCAGACGGAGGATTATTTGAATCTTGCCTGTTTCAAAAATGTGATTTTAGAGGACAATATTTTTGGTATCCTCATTTTAATAAATGCATTTTTGAAAACTGCAACCTTAAAAAAATAGATTTTAATGATTCATCATTTCATTTTTGTAAATTGATTGGAAAGATAGAAGATGTGACTTTTAATGGAATATATCATAAAAAAGAGACCGGAATAAGGCCTTTAGATTATGTCGATTTTTCTGATACCGTTTTTGGAGAATATGTGGGATTTGAGAATTGCGATTTATCCTCATGTATTCCACCACAAGGAAGTACTTTTAAAGAAATACTTTATGTTGTTGACTTAAATGAACCAAATCATTTAAGCACAGGATCAAAAGATAGATATGTAATTTCAAGAAGATAAATAATGCAATCCATCCCTTTCTTCAGACAACTTTTATTTGCAAAACACTAAATCAAGATAAGTCGCTGATATACAACAGCTTCCTCGACAACGACGGCACGGACATTATGGCATAGCAAATTCGGTACAACTACTACAAAATCAAGGGTGACGTATAATAATTGTACACACGCCAAAATAGGGAAAAGGGGATGGCTCGGGATCGAGGCAACCCCCTTTTTTGCGGTTGTAAACCTTTTTGGATTTGTGCTATTAAGCTAATCAAAATCTCTATTTTCAATACCATTCAGAACAACTTTTTTAGCACCTCGCAATAGGAGGGGGTCACTTCCCCTCGGCGAAGGGGCTCAGTTTGGTGTGGCGTAAGGGGGGGGCAGTTTGGTGTGGTTTATCCAAATTGTCACCATTGTGATCAATTTTAGCATTGTCTTCGGTTCCAATTTCTATCCAATATCCGATCTCGAGAAGCCGCTTAGAGCCACCATAGAAGCCTTGCCACCCACGAAAACACAAGATTCTATTTTATATTGGAATTTCCTAAGACCCAGTTCAATAATTGACCCCTAAGTATTGCCATTACCGCCCATCAAGGAGTCTAAATATGTAAGTTGAATGATAAATAATATTTCAAATTCAAACTTTGTTTTTGCAATTTCGCACAATATTAGTATTTAAAAAAGCGATATTATGCATTTTTTCTATACCTTTGCAAATACTTTTGATTACAGAAAAGTAACTTCAATAACTGAACGCTTGTAAATAAGCGAGATATTTAGCCCTAATTGCGTCTAGTCGTCTTTAGGTATACCCCCATGATAATATTAAAATCAAAATATGAAAAAGCAATTATTAGTCACAACCTTGTTGTACACTTGCCTATCAATGGCCAGCTGTGTCAAAGACTCGAGCACAGATGGTGTAGACGACAAAGGAACAAAACTTAGTATTGTAACCCGAAGTATCGACCCGAATATCGCCAACGCCATTCAGGTGACAACGTTCAACAGAAGCGATTTCAAGCTCAAACGAGTCCTGCCCACAGTTCGCAACGCCGACGTGATCACATCCGTTGTCGAGCAGGGAGATTGGTATGTATCGACTGCTTCGACATCGGTTCCGGGCTCACTCATTGCCCCTGTCGCAGGACAAACCATGGCCGCAACGACACTATATCAGTATGCCCCAGCCCTGGTTTCAGGTAAAAGTGCCGACGCAACTGATATTTTGAACTCAAACTCAACCCGGTGGGGTCTCGCCAACCAATACGTAACCATCGTCCAAGATCAGACTACCTCCGTTGCGGGCGTTCTGGGGTACAATATCGCCAAGGTTCAGGTCCTGATCGCCAATGCGGCTGACCAATATATCCACAACTCGACCAAAAACCGAGTTCTGCTAAACAAGATCCCCAACAAAATCGCCTACTCAGGCGGGTTGCTTCCCTCGCGAACCGCACCATCACTGCTCGCGACACCGATCGAAGGCAAAATCGTCCTGACCCCCATCGCAGCTAGCCCAGGCTCGGTCGAGAGTGCGGGGGTGACCTTTAAAATTCCTGCCCATCAGGGAACCGACTACTTTATCACAAACCCCGTCGATACGACAACCCAGAAGATCGACCTCACGCTCGAGCTCGAGCGTCAAGACGGCAGTCTATTCTCGAAAACAATCACCCTGCCCAAGGTTGCCAAAGCCAACCAGACACTACAAATCAAACTTACGGTTACCGATGCGATCCAATTCGAGATCACCGACCAGCCATGGATCACAGACATTATCAATCCCAACATCGATAACCCAGAACTAACAGTATCTGCCGTAAGCGCATCTATCAACAACCTCTCACGGGCACGGATCTACTTCACATCAAATCAGCCCAAAGTCAGCGTCGACCCACTGGGGCACGTATCATCTACAGGAACAACAAATAT
>JAGWCC010001573.1:0-19607 GCA_022651775.1 Drusus annulatus | reverse complement strand
CGGTGTCGCTTAGATCTAAAATTGGTCAGTTGAAATATTTAATTAACTATAACATTTGGCGTTACGAAAGAGACACATTACAAACACGCCGATGTCCGTGCACCAGTCCGCCTCTGGAACAGAATGGAAAAGCTGGCAATATTGACATTTCGTTGGCCATTATTTGATAATGCTTGGCACTGTAAGCCGCTATGTCTTGATTAGCTAAATAGCTACCTGTGGTTCCTCAAGAAGGCAGGCGAGGATATTTTAATAACTCGATCGATTCCATAGAATTGCCCATCTCACCTGGATCTTTAGAGAAAACGAAGGTTAGTTACTGATTCCCTCAGTATAAACGTTGTGTCCTATTGATAGATGTAATTGAATTGAATATCGTTTACTGTTTGAACAAGGTGCAAAAAATCCCAAAATCGCATTTTCCAGCTATTTACGATTGAAAAGCAAAATTTTTAAAACAGTATAAGTTTTTTGTCATAACGAAACCGAACGTTTAACATCAAATATTCAGAGTAAAATACGACAACGCCAATCGATTCATAATGCCATATATATTTAATGTCAAAATGGTCGATGCTGACATTTGTAAATAGGTCGTTGTTCACTGTCGACTCAACAATTAGAATAAGGCCACAAAAATTCCTAAATCATATAAATCATCGAAACAATATCAATCGTATTCAAAAAACTAAATTGAAAAACACACAGAGAGAGAAAGATATTGGGAAAGAGGAGAGGAATAGGACAGGCGTAAAGTGATTGTTTTAGAATAAAACCTTCGTTCAGTGTAAATTATAAACATAGATCCATTACAGTAAGTACCTAGTACCTACGCTTTAATGATTTAATTCACCCTGGGGAAGGTAAATGCACCTAATGAGATTGGTACACTAACGACTGTGGCAAAGGTTGGACCGCAGATGACGTTGTTTGTTTTGCAAACATACTTAGGTAGGTTCTACACAATAACATACCATTATATTTCTCTAAACAACTACCTGTATAGAAGGTCAGTTCGCGTTTATTAATAAAAATAAAACACTTATAACTAGGGTTAAGCAGCTCAACACGGTGCAACATAACCTAACATATTCCTAACTATTTAATTCTGACCCAATTTATACCTTCCCGTACTACAAAATTAAATCTAGTTTTTCATAATCTAGCACAGCGATGCTTACCCCAAGCTTATAACGAGGCCTGTTCAAAAGAAAAGGTGAATTTAGAATTTTCGCGGGCTGTGTACATTCATTTTCTTTCAAAAGTAAAAAAACGAAGAACACACAAAAACGTGACTAACCTTTCCAGTTTTCAAAAACAAACCACTAATCCAAAATGGCTGATAATGCTAACATATGATAAACATATGTGTACCAACATAACAAAAAAAAAACGATAGTCGAATGTACACAGCCCGCGAAAATTCAAAATTCACCTTTTCTTTTGAACAGGCCATGTAAACTAAGCTGATGTCTTGTGAAACTTAGTCTTACATAATCTAATACGACCTACCCTAACTCAAGCTTACTTAACCTAACCTGTTATTATTTCTCTCACAGTTTTAAACTTTAAATGAATAACAATATTCAGATGTACCTATAGACTTACAAAGGAATCCGTACAGTCGGGGACGTCGCAACTGTTGGTATTGTGGTTACTCGAATAAAACGTTTGTTCATTCGTTAGTTCTACTTTAGGCCGCCTGCATAGGTATTTTGGTATAATCTTTAAAAAATATGAAAATGAAATAATAACCTTGTATAAGACATCAGATTTAATTTGAATTTGTATAAACGACCGGTTTCGCTTAGCCTAAGCACAATCAGGGTACAAAATTAAACTAAACAAAAAATGTGTGGCTATATATACTCATACATACAGAGGTAGAACACAATCTAAAATAAAATAAATAAAAAACAAATGTATTTAAATTTTAACAAAGGAACAGAGAATTATATATATATGTCGATTTGTAAATGTAGTCGTAAATATGTGAATTCACACACCTTAACAAAATATGTACACGGATATAAATTAAAAATATATTTGTGTAAACTTTACATGGGTAGATATTTGGTTGGTAACCGTAGTGAAATTCTGAGGCACACGAGTGAAATCGCCTTTGAAAGTAATTACTCTCTACCTCTGTCAACTTCTATTAATGAACCCATATTGAATACGATTCGTTTTTTCTCAGTAGGTCGAAACAGTGGGTAGTATGTTTTGCCATTATGTTGACCTTTTGAACGTAATTGCACAAATATTTCGGTAGGTATTTACAGTGAAATATGTGTTTCTATTTTGAAAGCCATCATAATGCACGCCGTTTTCACGCCGACATTTCATAATAAGCAATTAAACTGTTGGGTTTACATTTACTTTTAGACTCCATGTCATAGAATTCTCACGGACTCAACTTGATTATAAATAATTAAAAAAACGAAGAAGTAGAATATTCCATTTCGCACCTTGTTTTCACATTTTTTGGAAGGACTGTGTGGGTTCTAAGGAAAAAAAATAATTATTTAGTATTATTGTATTATTGTAAATAAATAATTAATCAACAACTGTTTTTTTCTATTTTTAAAGACAATTTCATGATTTTAATAATCCCAAATTTTGACCTTATTCTACTTTTTTTATTTAAGACCTGACCGATTTCACCTTATGACTGTCATCTTCAAAGACCAATCAAAATTGAATGGTTTTTTGGATTGCTTTTATAATAATTTAAAATAACTCGTAGGTGGTAATGTCTTAACTCTTACCTAACATTAACCTAACCTAACCTAACCATTTATTTTATTTCTCTTAACTCTTCTATCTAGACACTTAACACAGTATTTTTAAAATTGTGCGTATAATAAAACCACTGTCTCTGACACGTGGGAATCACATACCAAATGGGATGACGAAACTGTACTATGATGTACACTGTACTATATATGATGCAATGATTTTTATTAGATTTCAAGATTTTTCAGACCAAAGAGTAAAGCAAAGAAAAACTTAGGTGCTGAAGGATAATATTTTTTCAATACACTTTCCATTTTTCGATCTCCGGATACTTTGGTAGGTACTTAGAATAAGATAAAAGTGGGTAGCTAGTAGCTAGTATATTATCTCATTTTTTTCACCTAAGTTATTTTAAAGAAAGCATTTACTTAGAGAAGCATACCTACCTACATTACCTCGAAGTTAGAGGAAAACTAACAGTACCACTTTTGTGTACTTAACAAGGGTAGGTCAACTCGAGCCGTCTACTACCATCGTGCTTTTCGTGTAACTGGCCTACACATATGAAATAATCTTTGTTCGGTTCTTACTAATATTTCAAATTTAGCTGAATTTAAACGGGTTTTACAAACAAATTTATTTAAAAAATCCTAGTGTTAAAAATTCTTAACTTCTTTTCAATTTATTATAATTGACCATTTTTCCTGAATGGGGTCACAGAACCTATGTGTTAATGTTTATTTTAGTGGAGCGTACTTGAGGTGAAATATCACAAAACTGTGCTATATTAATGCAATATTATGTTATTATCACTAATAATTTTTCAAGTGTCTACTTAAATCAGTTTTAGCTTGCAACACATATTTTTTTATAAATGGTAATGTATCAAAGGTACCTACTACATAACTTTTACGTTTTCAACTATGCTGACCTAGATACGTAGATTTATATTGCGTATTCAAACTAAATTATCTGTAAAAACGTATTCGTACACTATCTAACTGTTCGTGGAAGTAGCAATGCGATATCAAAAAAACATAATAGCATAGATTGCAATATGATAAAAAATTATTGTGCCTATCTAAATTTACTATCCCACCATGAGACACATTCACCTTAATCAGCAGTAAATAAAACATACAAGTACCTCGTTACAACACGAATGTTTACTAAAATGTCAAAGTAGTACTAACATTCGTACTGGCCTCACTATTCTGTTAGCTATGCCTTACCTCGGTAAAGTCATCCCACGGTTTCCACCGCATTTCACGCACTTGACGAGCAGGTAGGTACCTATTTAACGTTCAAAGTTTGTTCAACTTCTATCAAAAATATCTCATTATCACAAAATACTGATATTTTAAATGTTGACAGTTTTACACCTTCTTACGCGACTGTTGGAATTAATTTACTGGTGTTGATGCAAACATTACAATGATCCAAATTACATGGTAACTATAAATAAAGAATATCACCTAGAGGGCGCTTATAAATATGTAGTAAAACAAGTATATACAGGAAATCCTTACAGGTAGTATTGACGCATTCTAAAAAAATAAAATAAAAATTATCCATAAAATATATATATGCAGATTATTCCGTACTACGTATTATACAGTAAGTAATACATATAATATTCCTGTAAAACAGTGCTTTGTTGTACACGAATTGAACACCAAACATCAACGGCAAGCTATGCCTAGCGTTAGATGACGAGTTTTTTTAAATCTAACCGAGATGAGACATAAAACAAGATTTGAATTCTAAAAAATGGCTTAGTTACGGTTCACATTCACTGCGGAAGAAACTCCAACTGGCAACAACTTTACCGGTAAGTGGTAAGTAGTAAGTGGCAAGAGGCAAGTGGCAAGTGGTACCGGTCCCCAGCGCTCGAGCAGTGGATGCGTCTTGTTCCAACGCCCGAGCGTCTAGTCGCTCTGGTCCCACCGTCCAAATTATTTTCAACCTAGCCGAAGAGAATGTGTGGCAACGTGGTTAGATTTAATTTAATTTTGGCCAAGCCCTAGTAATGTGCGGCAACACCGTAAAATATTTCTCAATTTTGTCGGCGATCTTTGGCCCGATCCGCCGAGCCGGGCGAACCTACACCACGTGCTAAAAGAGACCACGCGATCTGTTTGGTGGGACTGTTCGTTCGGCGAAGAGACTTCGCCGCGGCGCCGCCGGCCCCGGAGTCTGCGCCCAGTGCCCGAGCGGGCGCCAGCGAGCCTGCGCCGCGTGGCCGCCGTCGGCCGGCGGACGATGATGCAACCGAACCAACTCAGCCGGGCGGTAGAGAATTTATTTTTACTATCCCACTGAGGCTGGTCTCCGCCGGCAGCGAAAAACGTGTTTTCGTCAAATAGCTATGAATCGTGTATTCCAAATGGTCAAATTCAGAGCTGACATTTACCTTTCTCTCTCGCACCTTGTATGGCAACCGTCCATTTCCTTCGCTAATCCAGCGGTGTTGTCAGACGGGCCCAGGCTCCGCTAGCTCTTCGCACACATTCACCGTACTATCATTTCTATCAGAAGCGTGACTGAAATTTTTTAATCGCTACGTGATATCAACACCGACATTTTACTCGTACATAGCGGTAAAACTCCACATGCCTTATTAACATTCACGTATATTAATGTGTACATTTCATAGTTTGAGGATGCTGTCAATTGCGGTATATAGGTCCATTGCTAGTTGGCTTGATTGCCGCCCGCCAGAGTGGCTGGGGAGTGCCCTGCCGCGGCCGGGCGGGGGTTCTCTCCCAGACCTCCCGGTCCACTGCCCCTCGCTACTCCACCAGTGCCCAGCTCCCGGTCGCACTCGGCCACGGGTTCCTGGTGATCTAATCGGTGTCCAGCGTGCGCAAAACGTGATTTGTGGTTGTTAAACAAATGGACAATTATTTTAATTCATAATAAATCTCTACACGTATGTTAGAAGTTCATACGTGTATATTTGAATAACTGTAAAAATTGTGGCTATTAGATAAGTACTTGCATGTTTTTCTGTTGGCCCATCTACAGTACACAACGTACTGCAAGAGTATAATGGCATAATCAAATGAGTTAAAATATATAATGTACCACCGATAAACAGAAAATAATTTGAAGTGTATTGTACACCGAGTTGAAAGAAAGAATATCGATAATATTAATTTCAGCAGAAGTAAAAAAAATATTGAGCTCACTTCCGGCACATGGACATGCCCACGACACACTTCTATGGCCTGGATATTTTAGTATATACTTAAGACATGTTATAGATTTCAATAGAAAACAGAAAAGTACCCACAAATGTTCAAAACAACATTATAATATTACAATATGATCCAGTTTACATGGAAAATAATGGAACTGCGACGTAGTTAAGGCATTGTTCCTATTGCGACGCAACACGGAGACGCTTTCAGCTTTCGTGCTGGCAACAGCTTACGTCTGTGGCTTCAGATTCAATCAGCCCGTCAGATCCACCTGCAGAGATATTATAGACGTCCTCATCCCCATGGATCCATACCTAGACGGACACAACCCATGCGACCTCGCCACCCGGGGCGGGCACACGATAAACAAGTGCCTGCCAGGCACTCTCCGGCGCAGGCTGGCATGAGCAATCTTCATAAGAAAGCGTCGACTTTGTTTTTCAATCAGTGTACCATATTACATGTTTTTGAAAATTTTAGCATTGTCATGAAGGTATCATATCAACAAAGTTAATGATTTTTTCGTGTTTTTCATTCATGTCAGAAAGATCCATAAAATACGAGCACCAGGCAAAGTAAGGAGTTGATTTACAGTATCAAGTATTAAACCGGAATGCCAATGGGGCAAATCAAGTGTGCTACAGATGACTAGAAAAGCACAAGGAATATCTTTAGTTTCTTTAAATTTTAAATTATCACGAAGCTGCCTATGTTCATTATAAGATATTCAAGTTGTCACGAAGATGCCTGTGTTCATTATAAGATATTTAAATTATCGCAAAACTGCTAATGTTTATTATAAATATTAAAATTATCACGAAGCCACCCGTGTTCATTATAAGATATTTAAAATATCACGAAGCTACCCGTGTTCATTATAAGATATTTAAAAAACACTTTCGTTCAAAATGATTTTACGAGATATTTCTTTACTTTGTGATAAAATTAATTACCTTATAAATATCAAATTCTAACAAAAATACATTTTTTCATTAAATGTTTTGTGATATTTTATCAACCGTGAACGAGAGAAGTCGAAAAAAGTTATTGAAAAGAGCATTAATTGTTGTTGAAATGAGAATGCTATAAGGAAATATATTTATTTTTAGTCGTACTGAAAAAGTCTAATTTTACATCCTTATAGATTATATAATATTATATCCCATTCCATCGGAAAGCAATTAATATTTCTTATGGGTTCATGCTCAAAAGTTTGCCATGGCATAATTTGAATTAAACCGAATATACAAAACAAAAAGTTTATACACTGTAATATAAAATAATAACACTGCCGAGATACGCAATCAAGATAGAAAAGTTGCTTTAAATGAATTTACTCTTTGTCTACCCGTTACCCAACTTTCCTCTACCCGTCGCCTTTCTTTTTTGTTGTTTTTTTACATTAAATCCACACAGGAGGCCTCGAGGAAAATGTTTTCCCTCGGGGCCTATGTCATCTTTGGGGATGCTGTGTGGAGGGTATTTTTAAGGAAATGAAGGAGTGAACCTGGGTCTTGACGAGACCCATGTTGAAGGAGGGAGGAAACACAAAGCCCGGCAAATCGTTCCACAGCCGAGCTGTTGAACATAGAACGAGTCGTAAAAGCGACCCGTTCTCATGTATTAAATGTCATCCGTGCGCAAATATTGGGCGCGCATTTGGCGAGTTTCCAGACTATGCACCGGTGCCTAAGGAATCAATGACGCAAGTTCTTCGGAGCATCTTCTATTGAAATACCAGTAGAACAAAGACAGCATTCCCACCTGACGTATGTGCTCCAAATATTGGAATCCGTTTGTTAAGATAGGAGAATCTATCAAAGGACCGCCCGTTTCAAATGTTCTATACACAAATCATTTAGCCTCACAACTTTTACGTGAATAAATGTTAATTATTTGAAAATAATCTGTGAAATATTTGCACGGCCTTTTAATGTTGATTTCTACAATCTTATAACATAATATAAAGACACACTTAACCTATTTTTCATCACTAATAAATAAATCGGTCCCACCAAGCTTAATGGCCGTTGAATAATGTCTTATGAGAAGATTAACCCATCTCCTTTCAACATTCCTACGCTTTTTTTCTTTGCCGATATTCATTTTCTCCTGGCATCATAAAGCAGTAATCCACCGAAAGTCGCCATATTGAAATACATGTGGACATTTGTATGTAGATGTAGCCAATATGAAATTTTCAATATCAGGATTTTACTAATATAACGGCGCGCGGGGTAGCCTTTCTTTTGGCGGAGATTGAATATTTAACGTTAGAGAAAACAGGGTTTAGACATAATAATAAACACGATTA
The DNA here is from genome assembly GCA_022651775.1 of Drusus annulatus. Taxonomy (NCBI): domain Eukaryota; kingdom Metazoa; phylum Arthropoda; class Insecta; order Trichoptera; family Limnephilidae; genus Drusus; species Drusus annulatus. Next base: position 11,354 of record JAGWCC010001573.1, on the reverse strand, counting down.
GTTTCTAGTCTAGGCTTATGTAAAACAAATTGTTTGTGATTGAATTTAATTTTTCTCCTTAAATACTCATTATTTTCCTAAATTAGTGTAAAACTGCGCCATATTTACCTTGGATAAATCTGTATTAGAATCAATAAATTTGACGACCTCAGTAGCAGAGCAACAAGTCTTGGCTCCTGACCCATAGTTTGCGGGCTCGAAACCCGAAGTGCGCAAAATAATTTTTATATCATTAAAAATAAAAACAACAAAAAAATTGAAAAACAACTTTATATAAGACCACGAATATTATTTTAATGTTTATGACCGACCGTTTTCGCTTAGCCTAAGCATCATCGGGGTACAACATTAAACTAATTGATTAAATAAATTAAAAACAATTAATACATTTTATTAATTAATTAAATAAATTAAAAACAATTAATACATTTTATTAATTAATTAAATTAAATTAGGTTTATTTAACTTTGTACCCTGATAAAGCTCAGGCTAAGCGAAACCGGTAGGTCATAAAAATTAAATTTTCTTTAAATATGTCAAACTACAAAGTGATTGCGTTCTACGAAAATATACAAACAATTAAATTTGAAGAAACCCAATTGAAAATACTTTGTTGCTAAATAACCCAAAGCATGGTGTCATTAGTTCCTCTTCTAGCCGCTTGAAAAGTTATGCGTGTCAAGCTATATCACCTACTAACCAGGTTTCAGGTAGGTACCTACTAGTTGCCTTATAATTTTTATTTTTCTGTTTGATAAAAACCTTGTGATCCCTCCGCAAGGTGGTCATTTTTTATTTGGCCATTACTAGTTTTGTTTATTTTTATTCTTCCGAGAAGGCTCGTCTACAATAGATTAACCTCTACACATGCAATCAAGTTATGCTCCTACTACTCACAGAGAAATATTATTATACACACCTTTAAAAGTAATAGAGTAAAGTTTTAGTTTTATTCAATGAAATTCGTATTCACCAATGCTAGAATTCAACCGCTTTTTTGTCGACGGCTTATACCATTAGAAACCTAATTTCAGCAAGTACAACTGACAATCCATCTCACACATAAAAATAATTTTATTAGTGGGTCATATTTTTACACGTTAATTAAATGATTAATTATTTTAACCAAATTATTGGCAGTTTCCACGGAATCTTAACAAACGATTGCACTCTTTTACGTCTGGCGGGACTGCCGTGATTGTTCTACCGGGATCTCAATGAAAGGGACTTCTTTACGTGGTTGTTATTTCCCGCCTGAGAACGGGTCGTTTTTACCTCTTTCCTGGGACAGACGAAAGAGAATTACAATAAAATGTCGAATCGCGCTATTGTAGGTGACGAAAATGTAGATACATGAAATTATGTCAAAACTTAATAGTACCTAACCTATCCTAAGGTACTGCAATACTGTCCACTAATACTAAAACCTAACCTAACCTAACCTAACCTATCCTAACAAACTGCAATACTGTCCTCTAATAATAAAAAATGAAGCGCTTTAACGAAACGATTTTTTTAATATTAACAATTGAAATAATATCAATAATCCTCAACGTGAATATGAAACAGAAAAAAATATAACGGTCGCGACTGAGACTCGAACTCGGAACCTCTACTTTATACGGGAGTGACGTTTCTGCCAATTTAGCAACCGAGACCTTATTAGAAACCGGCATTTTTAATCGAATTCTTCATTTGCAAATTATTAATATCATTTTTTACAATTTTTCTTCCGATTTGGCTGCCATATTTGTATGGTCTTCAATTATTAACTAAAAAATAAGAAGTATAAAAGTTTTAAAGTCAATTCTACTTTAATTGATTTTTTTGATAATCTAACCTACTACGTATTTATGAAAGGATATCCACTCTCGTTCTTAAATTACAACCTATCGACTAAATATACCCAAGTGCCTATATAAAAGATAATATTGGTAAAATTAGGGTAAATTATATTTCATGGATGGGGTCATTGTATTCTTATCTACGGACCATTTGAGTGCGTATGGTTGAACACTCGTAAGTACCTACTATCTGACACACTCATTTTATTTATAAAGAAAGAAGATTCGTATTTTTTCATATATTTTCAATATGCGTACTGTATCCAAAACTAGCGCAGTCAAAATTATTCTAAAATATTGAATATCGTTATTTTGCACTGTGTTTTGAACTGCATACAAAACTTGACGACTATAATACGGGCATTTGCCTAGTTTGGTTGCGGTAAGTTCTTTAAATACTAACGTTAAATTATTGGAAAGAAAAGAAAAATATACTATTCCACGATCCGATTATTCCTAGAAGCTTGAAACGTTAGATTGTACTTTACAGAATAAACTTCTTATCTAGAAAATGTTGATCAACTTATTTACAGATTAGTAAATTGAGTCGGCTTTGCAATTCTGTTGTATGGTAGAAATGACTGGTTGTGTGTGTATTGTGTACGGTATCCGCGTGACTTTGTTTAGTAAATTGAACACTTATGGATCCTACGGCGAAACAGCGAACTTCAAACAACGTCACTTTGACGGACAACTGTTGAGGGGTTAGTTTATATTACAGTGTTCACACGCACCAACTAACCATTATTCGTCAGATTATAAGTATTTTTAAGTAACTAAAATTATGGTTAAAAGAAGACAAAAAAGAGAATAGTAAAAAAACAAAAGAATAACATTTAAATTACAATTGCCAATCATCTTATTGAAAAAGACCTTATCTTCAATAAAAGAACCGGTGCTCATATTCTCCATAAAAATGATCATGGAAACAGATTAAATAATTTAGAAGCACTAGAAATAAAAAAAAGCTACTAAAATTAGTAGTCATATTCTTAATAATCAATTAAATTTGTCCAGTAGTCCAATATTAGGTATATTTTCCGTAAACTCATAAAATTTCTCATTAATTTTATCACATTCTCAGTTGACGTTTTGCCTCTTTCATTTCATATTATATGTCTCTTCTTCTCTGGTCTTTGTTATAATTTAAATGTTATTCTTTTGTTCTCTTTTTAAATTTTATTTTATATTATGGTCTCTCTCTGTGTGTAAGAGTAAATATAATCACACACTATGTATTTCTCGTTTATTTTAATGTTGTACCCTGATGATGCCTAGGCTAAATGAAACCAGTCAGTCATAAAAATAAAAATAAAATCTGTGGTCTTATACAAAGTTATCATTTCATTTTCATTAAATATGTCAAACAACAAAGTGATTGCTTTCTACAAAAATATAAGTAGATATTTTGCTCACTAATAATAATAATAGATATACGAGTACATGGTCAACTTTATACAGCTCTGTTTAATGATTCAATAACCTCAAAGATGCTTTCCATTGGTTATTGTAGTGTATAGTCACATGTAGAAGTAAAAACAACACGAAGCGAAAATATATTAAAATACTTTTTCTATATATCGATATATAGAAAATATTTCTATATATTTTCTATGATCTATATATCTGGTAGTATTAAATGGCTTTACATCAACTCCCACTTTAGTTACTTCCGGCGTTCCCCAAGGATCTAATCTTGGCCCACTCTTGTTCTTGATATTTATAAATTACCTTCCCAACTGTCTAAAATCCAGCTATCTACTATATGCAGATGATTTAAAAGTATTTCGCCCGATCGAATCCCTAAATGATTGTGTATTGCTTCAAAACGATTTAAAATCAATATCTTCCTGGTGCTCTCTAAACAAAATGTCTTTAAATATAAAAAAATGTTGCTCCATTACCTTCACTAGAAATCGTTCTCAAATAGCGTTCGAATATAAAATTGATGACATCACACTTGATTGTGTTACCAATGTTCGAGACCTCGGAGTTGAATTCGACAGCAAACTTAATTTTAATTTTCACGTTGAAAACATAGTGTCTAAGGCATATCGTCTTCTTGGATTTCTGTATCGAGTCACTAAACCATTCAAAAACCCAATGTCTCTCAAATATTTATACACATCTATAATTCGCAGCATTCTTGAGTTTGGTTCCGTAGTTTGGAGTCCAATTTACGAAATTCACAAAATGAGGATCGAATCCGTTCAAATGAAACTAGTCCGAGCATTGTCTTATAGAGCTGGATTGTCCACTTTGCTTGACGACTATCAGAAGCGTTTGGAATATTTTAAAATTGAAACATTGAAAGAACGTCGAGACAAAAATGACGTCAAATTTCTTTACTAAATTATAAATAACCACGTAGAATCTTCCATTTTATCCACAATTAAATTTAATACTAATCCCCGTCATTTAAGAAACCCCGAAACTTTTTACATTCCTTTCAAAAAAACTAATTTAACCTTCTCCCAACCTCTTATGCGAATGTGTCGACTGTATAACATCCACTGTAGTGGCAAGATTAACGAACATGGTATAATTAACGAAATTGATATATTCTGCAACTCACCTTTTAGGTTTAATCAAATCTTAAATACTATTTTTAATTAAAACATAAACAGAAAAAGGTACACACATATACAACTTATTAAGATAATTTTATGTGTTATAATTTATTTTTTTTCCTAAATTTAAGCATGTGTTGATATTTCTTTTTATAAACGGTTGTTTTCTTTATTTTTCTACTGTTTTTATTAGTGTAATTCAGTGTATTTCTAATTGCATGATGTGAACATTTTGGAAATGGATTGATGACCTACCATTTATTTTGTATCTGTCAGTATGTATGCAATGTTGTCACTCTGTCAAATGTTCCAAATAAATAAATAAATAAATGTCATCTATCACATTTTGCGACGCTTAGTTGAATTGATCGTGTTTGCTTGTGGTCTTATTTAAACCAAAACAACTTATTTAGTTAACAACTCTTTGAGACTTCCTTAGTACTGACTCTGCAGCTCTGCAATTCTGCTCCTGCATATGTATGTATATACAGCTGTGACTCATACCACTTCAAAGCAGAATATATCATGGGCAGATACTTTCAAGACACTAGAAAAATTGAAAGATACTTAATTGATTGAGTAAATAATGTCCAGGGGATGAAGTTTCTGCAATATTGGAAATAATTGTGAAAGCTTTCTAATGTATAAAATTAATCACGTGAACTTAACGTATCTACTTCAGTTATGCAATGGTTGAACGTCAAATATATTTTTTAAATAAATTCAGCGAGTATTTCAACATCACGATTTAATCGGTTTTTTTTTCAATAAGCAAACTTTTTTTTTGTTTTTAGTTTTATTTACTTGTAGATCAAAGCTTACAAAATATCTAATCATAATTCGTATACTTTTTGACTTATAATAACTTATATACTACTTGATATTACTAATGTATTTTACATGGTTCTAACAGGCTATTTTAAATTTATTAATTGGTATAATTTTTATAGTTTCCGGCAGCGCATTATAACATTTCATTCCTTTATAAAGTAAGCTGTTTTGTGTATTGATGAAAATAAATACATGGAATATTTGGTGAAATTTAAAAAAGTGTAATGAGTGCCATTCTAGATTAGTCTGAAGAATTAGACATTCCCAGTTATAGCTTGCAAACAGTATCTCACCCATGTGTTACGTAAAATCTGAACTATATATTTTAAGGGCACTAAGATATTTAAGAATAGTAAAAAAAATCGAAAATAATAATATAATTGCAAGCGCGTTTACTTACCTTAGAAAGGTACGACGTTATGATGCAGAAATGTTTTAGGTACTGTAATATTTATGAACATCGCACCAGTAGATAAGGTAGGTTCTATCTAACGTGAATGAATCCATGTGGTTATTAAAACGCCTAATATTTAATCACGATCGGTAATCTATTGAAGTTCCCACAGGAGATAAATTCTTGTATGTTGGTAATGAGTATTTTTTTAATTTAAAAAATAAACACATACTGTATAAATCATTATGGTAATTAGGTATTTACCTAAGTTTTTCGTAAAAAAATATTGACGTCGAAATAATGACAGTCGATGTCTCAAGCTTAACTTTGCAGGAAATTTGACAAGTGGAACTAACGTTGTAACAAAAATAATATCAATAATCTAAAACACAAATAGAAAAAAGCCAGAAACTAAAAGGAACAATGGTTCATTCAATGGATCATGACCGAGACATACATTTTTAAATATTTAAAAATAAATAAACATCAATGATTTAAAACTAATTCCAATTATAACGTTGTAACAATCATTAACCCAGGTGTGGGCGTTTGGTTTTTCAGCTGATCACAATTTGTTCAAAAGTTGAAACGAACAAAAAAGAATTTAAAAGTCAAGAAAATCATTCGGCGCAATGCCGTCCTATCTGCTTCCAAATATTATGCGTTCCCTGTAGTTTCGAGAATCTGTCTCGGAAAGTTTGAAAATTTCATAAAAAAGGTATCATTTTGAATACCTATTTTGAGAAGAGAGTTATGCTGAGTATCTCAGATATTTTACCGTTAGTGTGAATGTTCGATGTTTGGTCAAATCTGTGAGAATATTGAATGTATCGTGTATCAGACTTTCTTTTACTTGAATATTTGTTCGAGGAAACAATCCCCAAAGAGTTTGAGACATAACAATCGAAAAATACATCTGCTGTGTAACGGCCGGTTCCGGTGTTTTAGAAGACACAGATTCTCAAACATTTGATCGCTGCCACTTAAACTTTTAACAATTGTTTTCCGTATTATCTAATGCTTTCTTCAAGAAATTCAGTAGCTCTGACGAAAAGCAGATCCACGGAAAATAACATTATTTTTTAATGATTGCATTCCTTGATACATTGTGAAAAATATAAAGTGAGACAAGAAAATATTGATGGTAAATGTTAACAATTGAGACAACCTATATCTCAGTTGGACGGCCACTGATTTTATTTATTTTTAATAACCTGACAATATTTGAATTCCTCCTACTTCCATCATTATAAGAGGAAAATGTTGCCTGTGCAATGGTGGAGGACTAAGCTAGCAGAGGATTTGAACCCACGAAGACAGGGTGGGAACCCGACGTATTTGTCCACTCGGCTACTTGCCGGTCTGAAGGAATACTTAATCTGTTTAGTGGATCTGCGAAACCGAATACTTCATGTAGAGAGGTAACAATTAACTTTCTGTAAAATTTTCCGTTGTATACGAGAGGCGAGCAATCGGGCGGAGTGCTTCGCGAGGTAATACTAGCAGGAAATCAGCCTCCCCACTAATAAATAATTAATAAACAATTAAAAGAAAAATCAAATTGATCGCACCAACCTAACAATCTCACAAAATATTAGATAAAGGTCTTTTTTTTTATTCCACTATTCAAATATTGAAAACTTTGTTTTAAAAGCAATGCGTTTGCTAAATATTTTTGGAAATTAGTCTCATAATTATTGAAACCTTATAAATCTGTAAGCATGGTTTTGTATGTGTAAACATAATAACCGGTTATGCCTCTTTCAGGTAAAACATACCGTCCATAACTAAATCTAGATTCTATATTTACCCCCAGGAATGCATACTTCGGCCGAAACCGGTTGGCGTATTCTTAGAATACAGCGGCGTATACAAAGTTAGAGTTTTTCATATAAATAGGTTTCTCTTTTTGAAAATAACCATTTATTCTCATATCTCCACGGCACGGCACTGCCAGACGGGTAGCCTAAACTATAACCTCACTTAGGACCGCCTAACCGCCAAACTGCATCTAGACATCTGAAATATAAAATTCCATGCTGTAATAATTGCCATCGCTCCAAGCTGGCGAATCCGATAGCCATGCCGATACGGCGGGATTTCACCTGACTTTCTATGCATAACCTAACCGGCGATTGTAGGGCCAACATAACGACTGCAAATAAGGGGACTAGATGTTGTAAAGATGTTTTTTTTTCGCATTTTTTGTTTATTCATGTGAGGTTGTTTTTGTTCAATACAGGTTTGGCGCAGACTTGGGGGAATGAGGCTCGCAGAGCCCGAAATAGAATTACCGAAAGACTTGTTTTGCATTACTAATAAAACATGAGCTTTATGAAATTATGTAGCTAAATTTTAGAGTTGATCTGCTGGAAGACCAGTAGAGTTCAGGTTGAAACATACCGTCGCTGGAAAGGCAAAAGGGCTGAAGCGATACTTTGGTAAAAAATATGTAGTTTTGATCAGGTTTTTTTCTTCGTCGAATGCTCTGACTCTCTTTTGATTCTGAAGACTTTTGTGACGCTTCAGCCATTTAAAATGTATTTACCATTTGAGAGAAGACACAAGTATGGAACTTTTATTAGCTTTTTGTCGCTTCAGGTAACTCAGTGAGAGCATTGAGTTATCTGAGTCAACTTTTTTTTCGAAATCCAAGCAGGTACTGAAGACTTATGAATTTTAATGTAAAAAAAGTGCTCTGGAGTAAAATTCCCGAAATGGCGCTTCAATCATTTTGCCTTTCCGGCGACGATATTCTCTCTGGTTAAAAATAAACTTTGCACATAGAAGATTGTTTTGTGTTGTATGTACGTATATACCATTTGGGATGATCTTGGTATGAACGCTTTCTATTTTCTATTTTCTAAAAAGGAAAGACCAATTATTAATTCATTTAAACGGGTTACGAATAACCTGACTATATTTTCTTAACTTCAACTACCAGCATAATAAGCAGGAAATTTTGGTTGTAAAATGATGAAGGACTTAGCTAGCAAAAGCTAGCTAGCAGAATTGCCTCAGAACCGATTTATTAAATTTCAAAAATTATGATGTATTATTATAAATTTTGCAGTTGAGACTAGATTTTTTATGAATATATTATTTGAAAGCAAGTACCATCGTCACCTGATAATTTTTAAATAATTATGATGTTGAAAGTTTTTTTTTTTCAATACTAAGGTCTTAAATATCATGATTTCACTGCTATTTACCGATGTTTGATTTTGAAAATTATGATGGAATTTTATAACCTATTTTTATATTACTTAATACCTATCTCTCATTGGTAAATACGCGTATAACGAAATACCCCTTTACCCTAAAATATTAAATATGCTGAATTCCACCGAATATGTTTTGAGGTACCTACTTTGATAAAATTCACCCGGGCGCAGTGGAATTTTTTATAAAATTAAATAGTAATCGGAGTCTACTTAAAGTCACGTTGATCAATAAAATTATTTTATGATTTAATTGATAAAATATCGGTAGATTTTTAATCTGAACTGGCTTTACCAAAAATTTTGCCAAACTCCATCGTTTTATTAAATTTATATGATATTATGTAGATACCCACTGTTTTACTTAAACTGCTTAGGAGTTACTTGCCTGTGATAAATTTATATCTCTATCGCAACTTAAAACACTCAATTTTATTATATTACCGAAATGCTTTTGTTTTAAATATGTAGGTATACATAATTTTTATATTAGTACTTACCTGGTTTTAATACCTACCGGTGTCATTCTTTTCAAGAAATTTGAATGGTAAAAATACATTTTACAAACAATATGGTTAACTAACAAACTACCGATTATGTTTCTTGGAGGAGTGGGCAAAGGGATTAGACCGCCATACACCACTGTCTTGACACACGCTCCTTGATTCGTTAGCACTCATGCATCGTCTCATACAAACTCTTCTGTTCTAAATCTTGACGGATTTTCTCCTTAATTTTATATTTTTAAGTTGTAAAGTGCCCTTGAGATGATTTTATTTTACGAACACGGCGCTATAATTGATTAGCGAATTTTTAATATTAAGATTAAGCTCTTACTTTTAGAAAAGCGATCGTTTCCAGTCTCATAAAATATTTGTCTAAAAGCTAAAAATCTATTAAACTAGATGTGATGGAAAGTCGCTAAAATACCATGGGTTCTATTTTGGTGAAAATTTGTTTCCTGCAATAATTAGTCTTGCATGTTTATTAGCGAGAGGGCGGTAGGGGAGACATTTTAATTATTTACAATTACTTCCCACAGAGTAGATGATGTAATAAATTCAACAAAAAACAGGGAGTGACCGTCTCTTGCTCACCGGAGTATGGCTATTTTTTAAATTTTATTTAGAAGAGGTGCCCATCGCCCATCGATATGGACAGATGCATTATTAGCGTGGCGAAAAATAGAAAGTCGTCGATGTTTGTCGAATACTTACCTACCTATGTTGTATTTCTAATTTTATTTTATACTAATCTTTTAAAGTCAAAGATATCCTACTACAACTATGTCATTCTTGGACGTTTTCCAGGCAGGATGTACTTCGTCTATCGATCTTTGTTTTTTTTTTTACAATCTTTCTAGTTTTGACATTTTTCAATTAATGACAGTTGTTTATTTTTTCCTCCTCATAACGAGGTCCATATTTTTTGCGACTTAAAATTGGGCGTAGTTGTGCAGAAAGCATCCAACCCCCAAAAAATTAAATTGAGAAAAAGCGTTTAAGAATATGACGATACCAAGCATATTATGGCATTTGTAAAGTGAATACAAGTGTTTTTCATCTGTGATAATTATTGTAAATAAGTTATTTATAATCTATCAATGTACTTATTAAAAATAATAATTGTATTTTCTATGTTATCGTACATTTTGATGTTTTAAAACTTCAATATAAGTCAAATATCTGCAATGGATTGGTAAAATAATAAATTATTAAAAATCTATTGCATTGGGCGCTCGGATGTTTTTTTCATCAGACAGAAATTTCCTATATATATCTATAGGAAAACACGTAAAACTCTATTTTGGAAAATTGTGTGTTGGACGTTTTTTGGAACTACGTCCAATTAAAATACACCTTTTCTCGTATATTTTGTCCCGCGCTGTATGACGTTTTCATTTCGGACTAACCATGATTTTTTTTTAAGTGTAACTTGTCCACTTTCAAAATGTATCCTGATTTTCGGGTTTAGCTTATGAGCATGTATCAAAGCAAAGAAGGGAAAGAACTGATAAAGATAATAATTTTGTTATATTTATTAATGAAAGAAAAGAGAGGAGACGACTTGGGTGGCTTTCATCCAGCAGTGAATAGTAAGTGGCTGATAATGATGATGACAATGATATTTTTAAATACTTCATTAAATAAGTATGTATCGTATAACGTTGTAGGGACGTACATAAATTGTCTAAAACGCACCTGCCTTGTTTTATCAAGTCCCAAATCTCCGTTTGCTCACTCTTGTAGAACCATTACATTATGAACACTTTTCGCCAGCGGGCTACGCTAATTAGTTTAATAAAACTGCTTTATGCTTGCAGATTATCTAATTCGCCAGTGGTAGCTTTTGTGGTTAGGTAAAAATAACCCATTTTTTTATTGTACATAAAAATAACTTTATACAAGTTACCTCCCTTATGCAAAACACATTTCATGTAAATGTTGCATGAAGTGTCTGTACTGCAACCATGAGTTAATGGTTCAGCTAATTT